>BJBW01003575.1:0-23832 GCA_004320125.1 Scolopax mira
GCCGGTAACACGACTGTCACCCTGGGAGCTTGATACGGTTTTGTATATATTGTATCCATTTCATTATTTTCTTCTTTTTATTTTAATTTTAATTCTTCATTAAAGTAGTTTAGTTCATTCTAAACCTCTGTATCTCCTTATCTCTTCCTCTCCTCTTGTTTGGGGGGGAGGGAAGGGCCATCTGTTGGTCCGGTTGCAGTGATTTTCAGCTGAAACCACGACACTTGGCTACAATCGTCATTAAAAGATAGAGTTCAGGATTGTGGGCAGTATGTGCAAAACAACAAGTAGGATTGAAACCTTGGACTTCAGGAGGGCTAACTTTGACCCCTTCAAGAAACTGCTTGGAGAAATCCTGTGGGGTAGGGCTTTGGAAGTTAGGGGAGGTTCAGAGAGCTGGTTGATTTTCAAATATTGCTTTCTCCAAGCTGAGGACTGGTGTATCTCTAAGAGGAAAAAATCAGGCAGAAGGAAGTTTAGAGGCTTTTGACACTGACTCCCACAGCATCTTCGTAGATAAGGAAGTGTGGGTTGCACCTGGTAAGGAATGGCTGGACCTGCTGGAGAGCAGCTCTATGGAAAAAGCCCTGGGAGTCCTGGTGGACAACAGGATGACCATGAGTCAGCAATGTTCCCTATGTTCCCTAGTGGCCAAGAAGGCCAATGGTTTCCTGGGGTGCATCAGGAAGAGTGTGACCAGCAGGTCAGGGAGGTTATTCTCCCCTTCTACTTTCCCCTGGTGAAGCCCCATCTGGAGTACAGTGTCCAGTTCTGGGCTCCCCAGTTTAAGAAGGACAGGGAACTGCAGGAGAGGGTACAGAAAAGGGTTACAAAAATGATTTCAGGACCAGAACATGTCTCTTACAAGGAAAAGCTTAAGAAGTTGGATCTTTTTAGTCTTGAGAAGACCGAGGGGGGATCTGATCAACACCTATAAATACTTAAAGGGAGGGTGTCAAGAAAATGGGTTCAGTCTTTTTTCAGTGGTGCCCATTGAGACAACAACAGGTAATGAGCACAAACTTGAACACAATAGTTCCATCTCAACATGAGGAGGAACTTCTTTACTTTGAGGGTGGCAGAGCACTGGAACAGGCTGTTCAGAGAAGTGGTGGAGTCTCCTTCTCTGGTGACATTCAAAACCCACCTGGACATGTGCAACCTGTTGTCTAGGTGGACCCGCTTTGGCAGGGTAGTTGGACTAGATGATCTCCAGAGGTCCATTCCAACCCCATATCATTCTGTGATTCTATGATTCTGATTCTGTATGGGATTCACTTATTCAATCCAGACCTGACATAAAGTGCAAGTACACAGTCTTGACAAATCGGTGTATCAGTAGAGGTGATTTGATTTGGTTTTGTTTGTTTACCTGAAAAAAAAAAAAAAAAGAGGGGTTGTGCGTATGTGCATGCATTTTTTTGTGTCTAGTAAAATTCAGTGGTGTGACAGTTGCTTAGGTAACTGAATGTTTTATTTAAGAGCTGAGGAAATATGTCGTAAATGGACTTTGAGGATGAAATTCACTACTTTGTGCAAAATAGATGAGAAATTGGATGTATTCAGGGAGGTAATGGGTAAAAGGTACACTAGATTCACAGACAGAACAACATACTTGAGAAAAAAGGTGGATAATGGAATGTGGTCATTAGAATGGGAATGTTTTAGGGGATAGATACATTTTCAACAGTGGTATCCAAAGACTATATCATAGAGAAGTACAGAGACTGACATTTCATTTTTAAAAAGAAGCATTTATATAATACAGACAAACCCTACAGCTTGTGGGCACTGATATCACATCAACACATCACAAGCTTTTTATTTAATTGAGTGTGATTTAGGAAAAAGCATTTAGAATACATTCTGCTCCATCACATCAAATCAATTTAAATTAACAGACCAATGTTTCAGCTGTAAACTGATGCTAATCAAGGACAAGATGCTAGAAGTCACTAAGCACTTCTTGTAAACTTTAAAGAACTTTGATTTCTGTTTACTAGAGTGGGAACAGAGAGTCATGATCCACATCTTCACAAAAAATTGAGGTCTTTGTAAGATTGTTTTCAGGTCATATGCAGTTACTCTCACCACTTGGTCTGGATTTGCCACCACTATATGTAAAAGTTTAACCAGCTCTTAGGTAACAATCTGAATAGGTGATATTAGGCAGATGATGAAATCAAGTGTGTTCTTGAATGGATGGTGATTTTTCCTGTTATCTTCCGAATATTCCAGTAGCTGTCGGGTTCTCACAATTATTTAAAAGAAGTCTTTATTTTTCTTTTCTTTAAAATTGAGACAATTAAAAATAGCTCCAGCAGAAGCAGTTATTAATGAAATCCTTTTATAATATTTCATTCTCTAATGCTACTTGAATAATTAAACAATAGCAACAAGAAGAAAATTCCCAGTTAATCTCATTTCCTTCCTTCCTTCCTTCCTTCCTTCCTTCCTTCCCTACACCCCCCCCCCACCCCCCCACACCCCCCAGCTAAAATCCAGAGGGACAAGTAGTTTGTTGGGTCAGCTTTAACAAATGGATGTGCAGTCCCTGTTACCAGGGCTACAAATTATGGCCATCTTTTCTTAAAATCATAGAAACAAGACTACAACAAACATAAATTACCTATAATTTTCTTATTCTAATAATTCAAATTCACATTTCCATTGCTGGGGATGAGTAAAGGAAAGTATGATTCATGTTGCAGTGAAAAGCTATTAAGGTCTAAGATTACTTAGGCTTTGAGTGAAAGGTGCCTGTTACTGTAAATGTGGAAAGCTAAAATAAAGTCTTCTGTTAGATTAGAAGGTGTATTTAAGATCTTTGCACTTATTTGGCTGAAAATGTATGTCAGTCTTTGATATTTCACTGTCCTCCCCCCAGTTTCCTAGTTTATTATTAGTACATTGCAAACCATCTCATCTTCAACTAGGTCTAAGTACTCTGGGTACCTCCCTGCCTGTTCCTCCCTTCCCCCCCTGCCCCCTGCCCCCCCCAAAAAAATATAAAAAGTATGAGAAAAGTTTAAATACATCTTCTCCTGCCCTTCACTGACTTCCTAGCTGTGAGCTAGAAATTAACTTAAACATGAGCTAAGCTGTTCACAGACAAAGGGGTCCTCTGCCTTTGAGGATCTGTATTCATTTCATGGTGCTCTAAGAGCTAGACCTTTTTGTCATGGTGCACCTTGAGGTAGAAGGAAGCACTTTATAAAAGATATACTTTCTGCAGCAGTTGTACAGCTTTGCATGTCAGTGTATGATGTGTAAGCTAATGGTGTAAGAACCTGGGAGTCTATCCTCAGTTTGGTATTTCAGAAAATATATATCTGTCTTCGGAGCTTCACTGTATTCTCTGCAAGGTATTCGCTGCATCCCTCTATGCCTTCACATGTGGGTCATTGTTATGCAGGCTGCTGCTCTTTTTAATGACGCAATGAAGGCCCATGGCATTTGTACAACATCATTGATTTTGATAGCTTGGATAAAGGAAGGTTTACTACTGAGGCTAGGATTCCTCTGACCCAACAGAGTTAATCTTTAAAATCTGTACATCTACATCTGAAATATCAGTGGATTACAGGCAAAGAAATTTACAGTTTGAGTGCCTAGGCAGAAATCACACCATTTGTGGTCATATGAATCACACCAAACCTTTTATTTTTCTTTCTGTTGACTACTAAAGGAGTCTGGAGTAGCTAACTCAAATGAGGTATTGAAGTGGTAGGTGACAGAATCAGTTGAGAAGATTCCCAGAGTGTCATGGCACCTGCCACCCAATCAGTGGTCTTGGGTTCAGTCCAGTATCAGGTCTGGTTCCTATCACTACCCTATCTAACAATCTTCAAAAAGGCTTAAATTGAAGTCTTAAGTTTAAATGTATTTATGAATATAAAATATTTTATAATGGCTCAACAGTAGCAATAAAAGAGTAAACCAAATGATTTCAGAGTAGACTACCAATGTAAATATTTATGCTTTAAGTAAGAATAATTATTGGTATGTACTTGAATAAATGCATAAAATAATTAAAAAAAAATTAAAAAAAATCAAATTACTTGAAACACTCTTTTGATTATCTGTGGTGAATGTATTTGGACTCTTCTTTTGACTGTTAATTTCAAAAGTTTATATTTCTATTTAAACTCAGAATTATATCTTTTATCTTCAGTGAAATATCAGTCTATGCTAACAAAGAAACAAGCAAACAAACTGCCTTCTAAACTAGTCTTCCAGTAGTATTCTGCAGTTTCTTTATAAAACAGCTAATATTACTTATTTAAAATGCTTTTAGATGGATATTTTTTTTTTTCTGTTGAAATCAACACCATCCACTAAACAATAAATGTAAAATTTGTGACTTTTATTTTCAAGATTGAAGCAGTGTTTGTGACAGTAAGCACTGAAAATTATTTAGGACACTGAATAACAGGTAGATACATATTTCAGTGGTGGTTGTAATTTTGTGTGTTGATCACATATCCCTTACACATGTACACAGCAAGCAAGACCAAGACATTATTTGTAGCTGCATCTCCTCAGCCTGATTTGAAATCTGTTAAATATGTATTAATACGTTGGGAAAAAAGTCCTAAGTGCTTTTCTAGTGGCCAGGGTGTCTACAAGTAGTAAATATAGAGATTTAATTTCATAAGTTCCCACAATTCCTTCTTTGCTAAACAAGGGCTTTTAATTAAAGAATTTTCCATCATAAGTAAATTAAAAATAAAAGGTGTCACGAGATCAATCCTTCCAGCTCCCGAATGCCAATGAAAAGAAATGCAATAACCTGAAGTGTAAGAATTCTGGTATGCAAGGTGAAATCCTGTTTCATTATAATCAATGGAACACTTTGCTATTGATTTCCACACAGCACGGATTTTTCCTGACACCATTTGCTAAGTACCCATGCTAATAGGCTCTTACATAGCAGGGGGGATGTGTACTGTCATCAGCAAAGTAAGCAAAGCTGCACTCTTGTCACCGAAGAGAGCCCAGGTGAGCGGGAAGTAGCCTGAAGTAGTCAAAGCAACACAAGGCCCAGACACGGGTGCTTTATGTGCACCTACTGAATGCACTAAGACGCGGCAAAACAATGTTTAGATTTTCATTTTCTCCCACTGGCAATCACTATTCAACAACGCTTTCTGTGTGCTTTCAAACTCAGGAGCAGGAGCAGTTATGAGTTACTGCCACGCTGTGAGGGGCCTACATTCCCCATGAAACCAAGCCTCTCTGAAACCTCTGCTGTAAGCTGTGCCTTGTGCCAGCCTCGGCTTTTGAAACGCTAAGCTTCTTTGTTCAAGTACAGGATTTTTTTTTTTGTATCATGTGCTATAAAGCCTTACTTGTGGCTTTGCTGTTATTCCCTTGCAACCCTGGATGGAGCACTTTAAAAATCTTTTGGTTTCTTAGCATACATCATACACTTAGAGAAGGAATGTAAGCAGAACTAGCTCCAGCTTCAGTTGTGCTTAGCCTGCAATTCAAATTACGTACCTATGCTCTGTTTTGTTTAAAGCAGCTTATGTTCTCCTCCTTGGGAAATAAAAGGTTTTCTATAGTGGGATCAGGGTGAAGACAGTGTTAATTACTCATTTTCATTTTCAATAAACTTTGGTTCACCCAGAGCAAGGCCAACTCTTGTTTATAAAAGAAATACCTATTTTTAGCTTCAATTAACCATAGCATAGACATCTTTTAGAAGTCCCTTTTCAGGTATGAACAAACATTTTAGACTGTCTTACAGAGACGTGGGAAGCTTAACTTACAAATAAAACTACATGTATTTCACCAAAGAATTCAGGATCAAAATTTGTGTCTAGTTTGGAAAGCATCTCTACAAATATTTAACTTTGGTGGAAATCTTTGGGTATTCTCAAGGTGCTGGCAGGTTTCTGTTCCTAATTTCACCTTCTTGTTGAAATCAAGAAATGAACCACTTCATCTGCTTGTTTTTCACTATATTAAGCTACCTGAATTCATGTGAAGGTACTGGTACAATGTGAGGTGTGCTCAAAAGTTCTTCCCTAACTGTCTAGCTGGACCTGATCAAGGCTACTTTGTTCCTTCCATATGCTTGAACCTCCTCTAATGTAATCTATAGAAGAAGAATGAGGAGTATGAAGAACAGAGGAATTTCTAAGGTCTTGACTGCCTCAAGTATGTGCAAGGTGGCATTGGTTCAGAGGGATTCTCCCAAGTCCCTCAAGACAGCCATTAAAGCTGTTTCAATTAAATAATAAACTTGATAAGCTGGTAGAGAAGTTTGCTAGAAAATGGCAGTTCTGTGCTCTGTATTAAAAAATGTGTAAAAACTTTGGTTGAAGCATCATTTAATATTATCTTACTAACTACTCAGGTAGTTAGGTAATTGAAATAACTGATCTAACTCAGAAACTTCAGAAATATGCATCCAACCTGTCTGCATTGCTCTTTTGCTCCTTATTATTTCGAGGAGGCACTTACAAAATGTTAGGATAATTTTTCAGTTTAGTCAAATGCAGTGAGAGACAATCTGCATGTTGGTGATGGCAGATCCTAAAATTTGCTAAGTACAAGCAAATGTAGTAGCAGTTTCATTCCATATACAAATGCAGGCTGGGTGGAACATGGATTGAGAACAGCTCTGAGGACAAGGAGTTGCTGCTGGTGGATGAGAAGCTGAACATGAGCCAGCAATATGTGCTCACAACCTAGAAAGCCATCTGCACCGTGGGCTGAATCAAAAGAAGTGTGTCCGGCAGGTCGAGGGAAGTGATTCTGGCCCTCTGCATTGCTCTAGTGAGGTCCCACCTGGAGTACTGCATCCAGCCCTGGGGTCCTCAAAATAAGAAGGAGATGGATCTGTTAAAGGAAACACAGAGGAGGCCCATGAAGATGCTGAGAGGGCTGGAGCACCTCTCCTATGAGGACAGGCTGAGAGAGTTGAGGTTGTTCAGCCTGGAGAAGAAAAGACTCCAGGGAGACAAGCGTTCCAGTACTTAAAGGGGGACCACAGGAGAGGTTAGGCAGGGACTCTCTATCAGAAAGTGTAGCTATAGGATAAGGGGTAACAGTTTTAAACTGAAAGAGGGTAGATATAGATTAGATCTTACGAAGAAATTCTTTACTGTGAGGGTGGTGAGGCACTGGGGCAGGTTGCCCTCAGAAGCTGTGGATGCCCCTTCCCTGGAAGTGTTCAAGACCAGGCTGGATGGGGCATTGAGCAACATGGCCTAGTGGGAGATGTCACTGCCCATGGCAGGTGTGTTTGGAACTTGGAAAGATCATTTTAAGGTCCCTTCCAAATCTAGCCGTGCCAGCCACAGTGATATTTTCTCAATTATTCAAAACAAGTTTAAACATAAAAGAACTAAGTTGTCTTCAATCCATGTTCTTACTTTTACAAGAAATATCCTGAAACACGATACAAAATTATTAGTATTTATATATTTTAAAAAGTTAGGGAGAAGGGTGTATCAGACAGACAACAGAGAACTCCATGAAATCTAATGTACATGAGATATATTTTTTCTTTCTATAGAGGTTTGGAGTAACTGTTTACAAGTAATCCAATTTGTAGCTTAATACTAAACCTGACATTATTTCATAGAGAAAAAGCCTTACAAATGTATATATTTTTAAAATTTCAAATAATTTCTGTTAGAGTTTAAAGACTTGTAGAAAGAAAAGTATTATTCTCAATGATATATCTAATTTATTGAATTACTAATAATCAGCTTTTTAGAACTTGTAGAGATTTTAAACAATCTAAGAAGTGGAAGGGTATCAAATTTATTTCATAGTGTCACTTTAGATAATGACATTCTGAACTCAGTTATGGTCAGCTAATGTATGTTAATAAGAACTTTTAAAAACTGTACTTTTCCCCTACCTCTTTACAGAGTATCTGTGAAAAAAAATTCAGTCTGGAGGTTATGAAACTGACTTATGTCAATAAGGTGACCATTTTTGTCTCTTCAGTGATTTCTAATGCTGAAAAACTATATAAAAAAAGACAAAAAGCTGGAGCTAATCTGGGCAAAATTCCAAAGTATTTATGAAAACAGCGTCCTAATCAATCTGCAAGTGAAATATCAGGCAATTAACACTGAAAGCCTGTTTAATTAGGGTGAATCATGTAAAAGGAAATGTTGGATAGTTCTATTTACACAATCATTATATTTACGCTTTTGCTAGAGCTATAATTCAAAGTTTGCACACATAAATACTAATGTTGTCTCATTTTCCATAAAGATTGTAAATTGTTCTGCTAGTTAATTCTCAGTGACAGTATGAGGAGGGTTTTTTAGTTAATAACAGACTAGATGCAAGACTTATGTTAAGAAATCATTATATACAGCAAGGAAAAGACACAAAACCTATGTAAATAGATAATACCTAGGATTTTTTTTTAATCACATAATCACATCCCGTGCATTTGTTAAGAGAAATCTTAGAGATTCACGGTCTATTTTCTTATGAGAATAAAATACTACCAGTAGTTATTAGAAAATAAAAAATCCATACACTTTTTATTCAATACATATTAAATAAAGTGTTTGTTTTGTAATATATATCCATACATAACATATCAATTCTTTATAAAACACACTTTCTCCAAAGGCTGTGATACTTTACCTGGTATTACTTTGCCAATGTATGTCTCTTTAGAGCTCTCCAGCAACTGACATGGAAACGTCTCCTGGAGTCATCTAATTTTTAACCATCCTACTGTTCCTTGCATGAAGGTGAACAAATATTGACTGACCTTTTTCATAATCTGTGTTGACCAGCTGTACACTCGTTACCTGAGGGGAATATTCATAACACTTTGTACATGTGAAGGGAAAGTAACAAGAGATGTAGAGTTTTAGTCTGTTTGCTAAAATGTATGCCTGTTTTTTAAAATTCTTAAAAAAACTATACAAAGGGTTGAAAAAGAGTGTTTGGAAGGCAAATAAATAGTAATATAGGGTTTCACTATGTAATGCTGCATGCTAACTGCAGCTGTCTTTTCAGGGCAAGCAGTGTACAGGCTTGTGGCAGGCTCACACAGAGTTTGGACTTTGCAGACAGGGACAAGGACTTTTCCGCTGCTGAAGAGCTGTATCATCTACCGTAAAGAAAAGTGTGCTGGTGTGAGATATTCTCATTAGCCTGCTCTGCTTAGCAGGTGTGCTGCTGCCAGCTGTGCCAGCTGTAGCTTAGAAGTGGCCCTCAGAGTCAAGCCAAGGTACAGTCAAGGTACAGCACAGAAGCAATCAAATCTTTTGTGACAGGAACACACTCTTTCAGATAACCACTCATAAGGTTTATTGTATGTAAACATTTTTGAATATTTTCGCTACTATGCAGCACCCAAAAAACCCCCAAAATAACTGGAAATAGGGATTCAGTATGAAGTTGCAAATAGTCTTAAAATACTAGGAAAATTATGCTGTATAATTAGCAGCAAAATACAACATACAGCATCACTAACTGTCAAAGATGTAGAAATTGTACTTCAGAAATTTTTATAGTGCCAGAAAAGTGTAGCTGAAGAAATGAAACTGCAGATGATCTAAAATCACATTTGGAAGAACCAGAACATGAATATTCTTAGTGGCTTATTGCTATGTATGTTGTTCCATCAGTCACTTTACATTATTCCTCATGTCAAGGTGTTAGTATCAAAAATTGCCTTTTACTCATGCATCCTTTTAGTAGGTAAGAAAGCTGATTAACTTATTTAGGAGGTAATTACTTACACAAGAATTAAGTTAGACTGTCCCTAGATCTTTCACATATGCTCAAACGAAAAGAAAAATAATGAGCAGCCACTGTAGTTCTGCTGCTTTAGAGCAATGGTTCAGCTCAAGATAAGACCCTTATGCCTTTATGAGAAAAATGTTTTATCAAATTATCTTACTACCAAAAAATCGGTTCCCTGCACTTGTTTTACCTTGACATAAAGCAATAAATTAAAACTTATATATCTGTTCCAATTTTAGTTGTGTAGATAAACTTTGAGCCATTTGCACAGTTTTCTTGATTCTTCTGCTAAAATCAAATATTTCTTCACAAACAAAGTGCAATCTGAGTATCAACAGGTGTCTTCCATGACCATATTCTTAAAACAACAGATATATTACTGCTGCAGGTAGAAACAGTGCCTAAAGCTGTGCTATACTGCAGAAGGAATTCAAGATTCACTAGGAAAGAAAAAAAGTGGCAAGTCTAGGATTGTTTCATTCTGTTACATGGTTGAAATACAGAAACAGCCTTGTGAATGGCAAAGAGAACTCTTTTTTCCTAGGTGAATCTCTAAGTACCATATGATATAATTTTCTCAGATATAAGTTTTATGTTTTCTCAAACATAATACACCCGTAGCTATCAAAACATGGTTACTAACATATTAGGTTTTCAAATATTGCTGAGGAGCACTCGCACAGCATCAAGGCTTTCTCTGTTTTTCCCTCTCCTCTCCTCTCCTCTCCTCTCCTCTCCTCTCCTCTCCTCTCCTCTCCTCTCCTCTCCTCTCCTCTCCTCTCGTTTTACTGCTTTTGATTATATTGCCAAGAATGGGAAATGCGAGATAGTAAGTCTTAGCGGGCCATATCCCAAGGAACTGGGTACTGACATACCTAAGTCTTATGTTTCTGATTCAGATGAAGTTCTGCATTTTCTGTGAGATAAGAAACTTAGATACAGAAGGTGCTAGACGGCTGCAGGTTGTGAAGTTCAGCTGTGTTTGGGTTTTCTCACCAGACAAGGATTTTGAGAACTGGTGCACTGATGACTAGATAAAATCAGTGCTATCAGCATCTAAATCTGGAGAGTACAAAGTACCCATTGCACAATAGAAACAATGAGAGACAACCAGATACAGAAGCTATATTGATTTCTTTAGGCAAGATCGTAACTCCTATGGAACTTATTAGGACGTGTCTTGTTTACTTTGTCTCTGCTGATTCTGTATTGAATAATCAGAGTAAAGAATCAAACTGACTTCAATGAGACTTGGATCGGGTCCTGAAAGGCTGAATAAAAAAGTTCCTTTTACCGAAATTACACAGTGAACCCTTCCTCCTGAATTCATTAGTTATTCTTTACACCACACCTGCTTCTCTAACAAATATTGTCCTTGGTACATGGTTAAAACAAAGGGAAAACAGCAAACAAGAAACATCTTCATCCTTGGCATTGAAAGATACTGTTTTGTAAAGGTAAAAATAGCACAGAAGAGGACAGTACTGCTTTTCTTCTTGTTTACATTTATGTTTTCAGAAATACTTGAATAAAATTCTGTTCAGTTTAGCAGAATCTTTTTTAATGCAATGTAATCCACATTTTATATGAAATACAATATTTATTCAGACATACTGTTGTCAAATCTGGTAGAGGGAATAGAAACTCAACACTGTTTTTTTATCCTCCCATTAAATCTTATTGCCAGAGTTGTGGGGATATAGCTTTATGTATTAGCTGTCTTTGCTAAGACCTTCATCAGGGGAGCTTAGTTAAGCAGCAACCAATTAAAACAATGCCTGTTCAGCCTTCCTGATGGCCTCTTCTCTTTTCTTGCAATGAGATAGTCACTTGTATGTAATTCTCCCATGATGGAATGAAGTGGATACTTCTGTTGCAATCTGTCTCACATATTGGTTTACATCAGCAGAAACTGATGTAAATATAAATAGTTAATTTAGTTTTCAAGGATATAAAGTTTATTTTGAGGTCTGGGTCAATTATTAGAACAAGTTTTGCATGTGAAACATCCATTTGCCACTGGGCTTTTTTATGTAATTATGGGTATGCTGAGCAGGCCAAATCCCAAGAAACATGTTAACTCCCATTAAAATCAGTAGAAATCACATGCCTAGATGTTAGCAATGGTCTAGGTCTCAGTCTCCATGGTTTACATATTACATATGCTCAGTTACTCAGTTCTACATTTGAGATGAAGAATGGTTGAGAGACCATTTCTTTACCCAGCAGAGAAACTCCTAAGTTCCTTGCACTTGTTAATCATTTATATTTAACTTACTATTCAGTGTTGGGTAGGTAAACAACAGACACCAAATTCTCTGCGTTATCAAGAAATATGTTAAATAATTAAGAAACTTCACAGAAAATGTACAATGCTTTTTAGCAGAGCACTAACAATTATGCAATTTTAGCAGAAGGAAAATCAGTATGAGGCATAATCCATGACAGTGCACAATAAATTTTAAACAGTATGAGGCATAATCCGTGATAAAGCACAATAAATTTGTTTTTCATCCCTTGTAGGGATTGAAAGTTAAACTTTTAAAGACAAAAGTCTAAACATTGTTAAGGGATTTCTTATTTCTTTGTCCCTCTTAGGACCCCATTAAACTAGTTATCAATTAGAATGGTATCAATTATGGACAATGTCTGTATGAGAACTATCTAGGTCTTGTAAGACAGGTTGAATTTATCCCTGGTATACACTCTTTTCATCACTACCTGGAGCTGCTTAAACCTTTTTACCCTTGGAGATATTTAAATTTACTTTTCCAACTTAAAAGGTGCAAAAGTTCATGAGAAGATGGATCTTTCTGCCTTCATTATACATATAACAGAGACTTCTGTAAACCTGTGCCAGAGATGTGAAGCATTTGTTATTTCATCAAAAAGTTATCTGTACTACCAGACACTGAAACTACAACATACTTTTTTGTCTATAGTCAACCCAATGAATATCACACATTGTGAAAAGCTCAGAGTGTGTTCTAGTCCAGTCAGAGGCATATGTAGCCATCAATATTTACTGAACTCTCATGGTTTGTAAGAAATATTTTCCAGCATGCATAACTCGCTAGGCTGTTCTTAGTCATTCCCCAAGACAAAGGTTTACAACCTGTTCTAGCTCTAACTTTGATGAAAAAATGGCCACCCTTTATCCCTTGTTGGAAGTTACTCTCATTTCCCCGTATCATCCACTTAACTATTTTTTTGGTCTCTAATACATTTCAGGCCCAAAAAGATTATTCTAGGCAACTTAAATATCAGAACCTATTTTATCTGCTGACTAATTAAAAAAATTTATAAAAGTTAGTAGGCATAGAGACCTAATTCCTCACAGTTTGAATGCTCATATCAGTGCATTTTGTCTTCTGAATTCTCTATTAGTTCTGAACAGTGATCTATCCCAGGTTCTGGGTTTAAACCAGAAACAAGCTAGAATTTCTATTTTAATCCTGAAGTAGGTTACCTGACAATTGGAGAAGACTGCATGATCAGAGAGAGCTGGGGTTGTTCAGCCTGGAGAAGAAAAGGCTCTGGGGAGACCTTATAGTGGCCTTTCAGTATCTGAAGGGGGCCTATAGGAGAGCCAGAGAGGGACTCTGTCAGGAAGTGTAGTGAAAGGACAAGGGGCAATGGTTTTAAATTGGAAGAAGGGAGATTTAGATTAGATACTAGAAAGAAATTCTTTCCAGTGAGGGTGGTGAGAAACTGGAACAGGTTGCCCAGGGAACCTGTGGATGCCCTATCCCTGGAAGTGTTCAAGGTTGGATAGGTTTGAGCAACCTGCTCTAGTGGGGAGGTGTCCCTGCCCATGTCAGGGGAGTTGGAACTAGATGATCTTTAAGGTCCCTCCCAACCCAAACCATTCTAGGATTCTATGATTCTATGACATACTCTGATACTTATTTTTTCTTATTCTCTGGCTCAACTGGGCTCATGAAACAGATCATTAACTCTAATACTTCCTTGAAGACATGTCTTTTCTGCAAGGAGCATGATTCTGAAATATATGTGTTTAAAATATAAGCTTTACAGTATCAAATATGAATATCAATAATTTGCTTCATATGGGTAGATGCATTTTTAGCTCAACAACATCCTTTTTTTTCCTGATTTATAAAAGCTTTTCTTATTTTTATCTTCCTCATACATGTTTCTCACATATACATTTAGTGATAATAAGCACACCATTGGAAGTTTGGAATTTCACATTTCACCCTTCATTATTTGTTTTTTAGTGTTATTTATGCTTCTGATATAACAGTAGCCTGTGTACCTTTGTCTCCTTAAAAAAATAAATGTCATGGTTGCTTTAGTGTGGTAGTTTACCTATATTAAATTTTCCACTTTTTACCAAACAATTCATCTGTGCTAGAAGTGCTGCAGTTGTCCTTTTTTCATAGCACTCACTGTAGCTGTTTGCAAACACATCCAATTGACACCTTTCTTTTTTTTTACATTTTTTAAATGCGCTTTGTCTTTACTGTACTCATTTTGATACAATTGCTGTACTGTTGTCTGAGCCACTCATTCATTGGCTTTTATTGGATTAAATTAGAATTTTCAGTCTTCTCAGAGTATTTCTGTACTCTCTATACATTTAGTTATTGATTACAATTTAATTGAATTTATTCATTGATAGCTACTTTGTTAAGCATTAATTTTAATTCAGAAATTTTTCAAACTCTTTTCTAGGACTTCATCAGTTCTTATCACTTAGTGGAGTGATAGCATACTCTTCTCTTAATAATTATGACATTCCAAAAGTTTTGTTATACTTTTTATTTCACTGTTTGAAACCCTGCCTCCCACATCCTTAATTATATGCAGAATGCCAGAGTTCTAAAACTCCTTGCTTATTAAAGTAGTCTTTGTCAGATGAAATGGGAAAAAGATGCAACAAGTGCAATGGGACCTGTGACCATATGACATTAGCTTGCTTTTTTGGTGTTCTTCTGCACTGGTGCTTGTTGCTTGGAGACCCTGGATGAAGCAATGATTCACCTGGGTATCTTCTGCATTTTCAGGGATTTTTCAGCACAGATACAGTTTTTAGCCACTCATTCCTCCAGGCTACTTTGAAGTTGGTAATAATTTGGGGACTTTCATTTCTTTTTCAGTTTCCCCCCCCCAGCCAAAAAAATTTAAATCAGCAGTTTCCAATGCTACAAAAGTGATGAGTAGCTCTTAGAATTGATAACCTAGATTTAAACAAGATGTGAAATTACGATAAAAAACTCCAAGTTTAGCACATTCACTAAAACACTTATTTTCTCATTCAAGATAAGGGTAGTTATATGCAATGCTGAATGTATGTATTTTTCACCAAAAGTAACATTGAATTACATATTCTTTCTTAATTAAGTGCAAAATAGCAGCACCAAAACTCTTCAGATATTATGGTATCTAAGTAGCTGGTAGCACAAGCAGGAATGATGAAATTTCAACTGAAACTGGATCTAAGCCTTCCATGTTACTCACTCACACTCGTACACACATATAGGTGCATATAAGTATTTGCAGTCATAGCTTCTAGCTCACGGGGGCCCATAATAATAAATGTAAGAGCCAATAAGTCAGCTATTCATGGATTACTCTATATTTAAATACTAGCAATAGAATAGTTTTTCCTCTTTCCTGACTCTTCTGCTCCTGTCATTTTCATAGCGAATCACTTTTCAAGCCAAATTGTTAAACAATTCTTGCCCCCAGCTGTCACAGGAAAAGTAAAGTCCATCCTTTGATGGATTCTTATTACTTACTAAATATTTAATAAGCTCTGAGACTAGTTCAAGGCTGTATTTCACTCTTCCCAAGTAATTTTGGTGCTGCTTGTCAAGGAAATAATACAAGCTGAATGAAGGGCACCGAATATTAGTTAGCAGTTTGCATACATGTCAGTAATAATAACTTACAGATGTATAATCAGGTTTTTTTTCCAATTTTATCTTATACCAAGTTGCATTTTTAAGTATTACCCTGAGGGGGGAAAAATAAAAGTGCTGAAAACAGATGCAGGAAACAAAACCTTGACAATATCCAACCACAATGCTGAAAAATTGAATTTAAAAGGAATTTTTTCTTTTTTTTTTTTTTTCTGTTATTGGCACAATCTTTAGCATATTAAGAGCATCAGATAAGGTCAATAGGCTCAACAAGCAGCCTCCTGTTGTTTCCCCTGTCTTTCGTTTCTTGCTTTTCCTTTATTTTTTTGTCATCTCTTTGTCTAATAAGCATTGACTTTCTTATTTCAGAGGCTCTATAGTATTCTGAACCGAGGGTTGTAATTTTGAAAATTTTATCACCATGGCAAAGTGATAAAAAAGCCCCCAACTTTCTGAGAGTGCACCCATTTTTGAAAGCATAGTATAGAGGCGTTGAAAAGATATTGCTGATGATTTGGAAACTATGAAGGATTATTTTGTTTTGTCTTGACAACAGTTACCACTTTACAGTGCCATTCTGGTGCCAAATATCCTTGTCTAACTACAGGAGGTGTTGTGACCAGCTTAATTAATTCAGTGGGAAAGATCATAGTTAGCCAATAACTACTTTTGTCTCTTGAAGAGTAGTCATAATCGATAAAAAGATGTTAGCATAAAGATGGTATAAAACAAGTATTGAATAAAACATACCATATTTGTTGTTCTCCTGATGAATTTCAGGTTTTCTAAATACAATTGGTATTTTAAAATTCACACCTATTTAAATATTGGCAATTAAAGTGGTAGTAAAACCAACTAAGAATGTGGAAGCATAACAACGGTAATAAATCTTAGAAACTTTAAGTAAATATATTTATAATAGGATATTTACACTTGTGAGGAACTAAATAAGATCACTAAATTTATTTTTTTTTAATCAGGAAATAGAATATAGCATTCAGTTTTCAGAGGTTTATTTGACAATTATATGGGATATTATCGACATAAGTTCTTTTAATTCTCTATTAATATGTTAAAATTTCTAATTAAAAATATTGAGCTACCAGAGTCAGCAAGATGAAAAAAAATATTGGAAGCATCAATATGTTATTTAATCACTATGAAAACAATTAAATATTCTCTTTTGGATACAGTACTGTACTATTTTTTTGGATGAGTATGTCGTTACTCAATGTGAAATTGGATCAGAAATTCCTGTGTTGCAAATCTGTAGCATCATGACCCAGTAAATATATTATTGCTATTGTCTGTGACAGGCTGAAGACCTAGAATAGAAGAGGGAATAGAGACAGGGGTAATCACAGAGGTCTGGAAAATACAAGCACAAGGTGAAATCAGACTCAGACGTCTTTAAATCACTCATCAGTGCTCAGCTACTGGTCTTCAAAGGAATGCAACCTTGGGAGTTGGAGAAAAACAGTTATAGAGGTGACCAAATAAAAAAGACCAAGCAAGTATCCATTATGTGTAAATTACACCATACACAGTAAATGCAAGGTGGACTTGCAGGTGAATGAGGGATGTAGAATGTGATAATATATGTATAAAAATGACCCCAAGCAAATCCTAGGGTGAGAAGAAAGAAAGCATTAACATTAACATCATACTTTTTCCATCAAAGAACTTGATATGCGGATGACTTGACTTGGCACCCCTAACCCCCAAGATCAAGATTTACCGAAGGATGCAGAGGAGCAGTAAAAGGCTTAACATAATACCTGAGAAAGGGGTAGATACTATGGAGTTTGTGTATACATCATTCTGCCTGCACATGATTTGATCTAGAAATGTTAAAATGAATATAACTGGAGTAATAATTGTTTGATTACACTGTTAAGACTTTAATGATATTGACAATAAATTCTCAGCTTTGCATATATGTTCCTTTTGCCTATAACAAGATCTTGTGTGGAACTGGTGGGAATTCAAGTATTCTGCAACCTGAATGCAACGAACTGTTAAGAGATGCATGTAACCAGAATTAAGGCTTTTATTCTTTTTTTTATACTTATCAAATCTGTACTTAAAAAATATTCAGGTTTGGATATTTTCTTTGTCAAATATTTGTTAAAAAATCAGGGAATCACAAAATCAAGAAATGGTTTGGGTTGGAAGGGACCTTAAAGATCATCTAGTTCCAACCCCCTGCCAAGGGCAGGGACACCTCTCACAAGACCACGTTGCTCAAAGCCCCATCCAGCCTGGTGTTGAGCACTTCCAAGGAAGGGGCATCCACAACTTCTCAGGGCAACCTGTTCCAGTGTCTCACCACCCTCACAGTAAAGAATTTCTTCCTAATATCTAATCTGAATCTACCCTTTTTCAGTTTAAAACTGTTACCCCTCATCCTATCACTACACTCCCTGATAATAAGTCCCTCCCCATCTTTCCTGTAGGTCCCCTTTAAATACTGGAAGGTCTCCCTTGAGCTTCCTCTTCAAAAAACATTTGTCTGTTTTCTGGTTTTTGTCCTTCTCAGTTCTTTCTGACTTCCACAATTTTAAGAACATAACCCAGAGGATTTCTGTCCAGAAAGCTCAAGTGGCTAAATGATTACAATGGTTTTGTCTCAAATTGGAGGCTTTCCTAATAAGGTTAATAATTTTGGCTGGTTTTGATAGAAGATGCAATTTATCTTGTTGTGTTGGAGAGGTTTAATCAAACCTCTCACAATGTTCTCCCAGTATCTTTTTAGAAGAAGATCCTTCTCCAATTACTATGCCGTAGCCTATGCTATCAAACATTCTGCAGGATTTTTTTTTTTTTTAGTCAAAAAAACCAAAGTAGCAATGTCAGCTATGGTATGAATGATTAAAAAGCCTCAGGCTTCTGTGCAATAACAAAAGTGTAGACTCTGGGCCTAAATGAGCTAATTTTAATTTTCTGTATCCTGCTGTTCCTTTAGTTTTAAGAGCATTGAGGACATTGGTCACGTGGAAACTCTGAGGTGAAAGCATCTGCCCTGTGATTAAAGGAAATCCAAAAGAATATACTCTAAAACAATTTCTAAGAAAACCTACCTAAAGTAATTAACCTTAAGTAGAATTAGAGATACTTCTGCAAGAAAAATTGTAATATATCCCTTGCATGAAGCGCAAGTATTGCAAGGCAGAGAGAAATTTACCTAGAAGCATTTGAGAAACGCAGTAGGACAGTGCAGTTTTGGCTGATAATTAAAGGAGCACATGTAATAAGAATAACGGCAAAGTAAGCATGATCTGTTTTCACAGGCAAGGACTGATGAGCAACTAGAAGTCCTGAAAATCAACAGACTAAAAAGCAACAACAAGAATAATTTTTATCATGTACAGGGGAAATATTAGTTGGTGAATAAAACTCACTATAAGGTGGTGTCATTTGAATTAAAGAAAAGACTATATGAGTAATCATGCATAATAGGTAGAGTTAAAAAATCAAATGTGTAAATATTCACACTTTAGTGAATGAATAAAACAGTAAGCATCTGAAGATAAGGAGAACAATTTATGGAGTTCAAGAAGAGGAACTGAATGTGCTGTGACAAGAAAATCTTTGAAGAGAAAGGGAATTCTTAACTGTGCCAAATTTGAACTATTCATACAGAAATTAGTTCTTGTGCTCAGATTTTTCAACAGGAAGACTGATTCTTTTCTACTGCAAATTCTAATCCATGAAGTATCTGAGAATTTTAAACATTCAGCAATGTCATCTACATCTATCACACACACACAATTAGGTTTTACTTCACACATACTCATTATACAAGTGGTCTGTGTACACAGTAGAGATAAAAATTCACAAATATGTTGGATTACTGTATCTACCTAGTAAAGATGTTCTGCCCGAGTAATGAAAGTGTGCACGAGGTGCTGGTGCCCAGGTGCTGGCAGCAGGTGCTGCAGGGGCAGTCTTTGTGAGAGGCCAGGGTCGTCCTGAGCCAGACACAGCTGGTTCCAGCCAGCTCCAACCAACCGACCACAGGGCATGGCTGAGCCCTGCAGCCAAGGTGGTGGTGTTTCAGGAATAACAGACTTAAGAAAGGGTAACATGTCACACAGGTAGCGAGTCTCACAGTGAGAAGCAAGGACAAAAAGTGTGAGAAACAGCCCTGTGACAGCAAAGTGAGAGAAGAAGGAGGGGAAGGAGGTGCTCTGGGCACCAGAGCAGAAATTTCCCTTCAACTTATGATGAAGACCATAGTGACACAGGCTGTTCCCCTGCAGTCCTGGAGGACCATATTGGAGCAGATATCCCCATACAGCCCATGGAGGACCCTCTGCCAGAGCAGGTGGATGTGCCCTTGAAGGAAGTTGCAGCATGTGGACAGAAGCCCATAGAGGAGCAGGTTTTCTGTCAGGAACCTTGGCTCTTGGAGCAATTTGTGTCCTGAAGGATGAGAACCCATGGAAGGGAACCATGCTGCAGCAGTTCTTGAAGAACTGCAGCCCATGGGAAGGAGAATTTTGTGTACTGTGGAAGGGACCCCATGCTGGAGCAGGGAAACAGCAGGATGAAGGAGTGGCAAAGACAAAATGTTATGAACTGTCCACAACCACCATTTCCCATCTGCCAGCATTATTCCAGGTGAGGGTAGAAGAGTTGGGAAGGAAGGAGTGAAGTTGAGCCTCAGAAACAAGGAGGCTGTGGGACAGGTGTTGTTTTACTTTTTTTGGCCTTTGTTTCTTAACACCTGACTATTTGGCAATGCATTAAATTAATTCTCCCCAAGTCAACTCTTTTGCTATGATGGTAATTGATCTCCTTGTCTTTATCTTGACCCATAAGTTTCCTCATCTTACTTCCTCCCTCTGTCCTGTTAAAGAGGAGGGAGTAAGAGAGTAGCTGTGTGGGAATCTGGTAGCCAGCCAAGGTCTATGCACCACATCATGTATAGGATTTTCAGGGTGCATAAGGTTTGCTGTTAATGAACAGACTATCTGTAGGCAGCAGATTGCACACCATCTTGGCTGGACAAGAGGCACTGTGCATGAGTTACATAGCATGCATGCACATATTTTTGTGTGAAAAATTGGCAGACACCTAGGAAGAATTCTAGCCAATCTTAATTCCTGTGTTTATTATTTACTTGTCTGGAAAATTTAAATGCAGTTAATGTACTTTCTTAAAAAAAAAACCCCAAAAAACTCTCCCAAACTTAATAGGCATATAAAGCTCTCTGAAGGTACTAAACACAATTTGTATTGACTTAGTTAATTCCAGGAGAGTAGTGGAGGTAAATTCTGCTACTTCAAGATTGGTGTGGGACAACAAAAATTACAAAAAATCAGATACTTTTAAAATGTCTTTTTACTTCAAATCAGGAATAAAAAAATCTTATTCACCCTTCTAACCTTTCCCCCAATCTTTCATCTGGATAAAACTCAAAAGAGCAGCATGGTAGGGTCAGTACATTGTGTAGTCCTAAAGAAACTGTGAAGATAGAGAGGCAAATAGATTTCTGTCCCAGCCAAATCAAGTCAACTTCACAACTGCTCTGGCTAATCCCAATTGTAGTGCACACTAACTAATTTTGATTCCATTTTCCAGGCAGAAGATAGCTTCTGCCTAAACTGTGGACATGCTTTCCTGTAAAGCCTTGAGGCTCTGTTGCAAACCCGAACACCTTGAGGTTATGGTTTTTTTTTCCCAGAATGATAACCTAAAATTATTTAATTTCAGAAATGTTGAAACATATGTGACATGAGTGTTTGACTACAGTATACATGCAAGAAATTTTGCAAAATTTTAAACTCAGGTTGATATGTTACTCTCTTTGATTAGTACTTAAGTGCTTAAATATTACACGAGCTTTATTCTTTTTTCCTAAGAACGAGCAACCCACAGATGAAGTCACAGAAAGGTGAAAGAGCTATACCTCTTTAAAATTGGTCTACTTTTCTACATTTGGATTTATGAATTTAATTTACATTGAAGCAATGCACATAAATGAGTGTAAGTAACTAAGAATTGTGTTACTTCTGTAGAACAAATATAAGCATTTTTAAAGGCTTGTAGATTTTGATATAATTTTATTGGTATATTTTTTTCTGTGCCATAAACTAACAGACTTTATCCAGTTCACTGAAGTATATTCATCCCGGAGAGGTAATTCAGGGACATAATGTATCTTTGTCTCCCTTCTCACCCCACAGCAGAGCATGTGGGATAGCACTAGTGGCCATGTCAATGATACAGGTCGTGAGAAGGTGGGCAGGAGAGCAAATGGTCATGTACAGAGACAATATTTTTCCATATCAATAATCTGGTGTCCAGTCATAACTGAGGAGGTCCAATGCTCTTGGTAGCACCCCTGAGTGCAGCAGTGGGCCTGTGACACCCAAAGTACTCCTGAGAAAAGTCAGCTGTGCTTCTTGAGGGGGATGTACCCCAGTTTTGCTCACGCTATCCCCCTCCCCGTGGAAAGCTGACATTCACCTCTCCATTTACTCTGCTACATCCTTGCATTTAGGGGCAGTTAGTTAGGTGTTGTTACTCACCTCACACATTCTGTAGATGTTAACACTTTCAGATGTGAACATTGACCCACATAAAACTGCTCTAAGTTTTTTTTTTTCCACCACATAATCACTATTCTATTTTTTAACTAGTTCTTTATCCTTTTCTGTGTCTTAATCTGGATCTCTGAAGCTTGTAGTTCTCAGATGAGGCCTGTCATATAGAACTTGATCAAAGGCTTGCTACAAATCCAAATAAAATATATTATATGTACAGTCATTATCAAACTTGTCTGTAAAATGAAGATATAGGTACAAAATTCTTAGGCTGTAGCAATGTATTTGCAAGCATTACAATATGATCTGCTGCAGAGGGCTATTCTTTTGATGTTTCATTTGTAGTATATATTGTTCTATGAATAAAGTAATCCTTAATAGTTTTTACTCTGCAGAATACAAAAAGAATCACAGTGAAGTAAAACTGAATGTAAAAATCTGCAGTTTCTCTTTAAAAACAGTTTTGTTTTGGGGTTTTTTGTTGTTTTGAGGTTTTTTGTTAGCTTGATCTTGTATATTTGAGATAAAGGTGTTCTTTTTTTAAAAAATTTGATGCCAAATACTGCAATTATAACTCTTACATGGACTTGCATGTGTTTTAAATTGTCTTGTCACCAAAGATAGTAAAACTTTTGGTCATAGGACAATAACATATTGTTCTGTGAATCAGGAGGCTCACGTTCTTACTAGTGACAGAGAGTACTTGGGTAGAGACTTGGAGTCTTTGCATGAATTCTAAATTATCTATTTATTTTTAAAATGTGCCCATCATGTCAAAGAGACATGAAAAGAGTCCCAGAACAGCACAAGGAGAAACTCAATTCCTCACTGTTGTTTTTAAGCTTCTTATTGCTGCTGACCTCCTTGGTCCATTGTTTTGCAAACTGGCTCGAGGCAGAGCTTTTTGTCAGTGACTGAAAAGGGGCATTGATTTTGGCGGTTGCTATTCAGCATGGCAGGGACAAGTGTACTATTTGAGGTGGTACTAGCAAGGAAATTACCATTAACATATCCCAGTTCTTGAACAGATGCAACTTTAGAATCATTCAGTTCCTTTAAAGTGCAGCCCTTTGGGAAAGATTTTATGTCCCTTCATTCCTCTTTGTACAGCACTATACCATTCCAGAACTGGTAGGCTGGATCTCTGCACTAAATCCCATGTTTTCTGATCGTATTAAAATGTCAGTGGCCATAGCATGAGCTCCCCCCAGGCCATGCGGACAGCAACAGTGGCAGTGGTGAGCACTGAGGCTTTAAACTTGAACTAGAACGAGATGGAGAGGGGGCTTCCCAGAGACAGAGAAGACAAGGGAAAGTGGAGAGGCCCAGAAGGACTTGGGAATCTCGCGAAGGAGCGAGACACTGACGTGCCTGGTGGCTGGCCGTGGCACATTTAAAAGTGATCATAACCACAGCAGGGTCAGATCATGTGCCAGGCATGACTGCGCAGAGCCTGTGGGAAGCAGTCAATAGGGGTTGGTCCCCTCTTAGCACCAGACAAGAACATGACCCCAACATGTGCAAAATGCACCACACGGAAGAGTGTGGGAACTCAGACCGAGCTCCTGCAAAAACATGTGGCAGTGTAGGTCTCTGGCTGCAGTGAATGCCTAAGCCTGGCACTTGTCCTCAAGGGAGCCAGAGACACTGCCTGT
>BJBW01003575.1:23928-35762 GCA_004320125.1 Scolopax mira
GAACCTCTACTGGAGGTGGATGACCTCCATCCTGCCTGTCACCAGGCAGAAGAGAGGGATTCAAGGGACAATGAGTAACGGAGGAAGGTCCTGCCTTGGAGGGGCAAGCAAAACCCTTCCCGCCCCCCCTCACCTTCCCTGTTATACTTGCAAAATAGATATGGGGCTTTGGAAATGGAGGATGAGGATGATGATGAAATCCATATTGCCCAGAGCTAGCCATCCACCCCCATGCCTTAGTACTTCCTCTACAAAAACAAAAAGGAAGGTAATTTTAGTGGGTAACTCCCTTCTGTGGGGAACAGAAGGCCCCAATTGCAGACTGGGTTCATCCCACAGAGAAGTCAGCTGCCTCCCTGGGGCTAGGATTAAGGTTAAACAGAAAAATCTGCTTGCCTTAGTCCAGCCCTTGGATTACTATCCATTACTAGTATTTCAAGTAGGCAGCAATGAGGTGTCTACCAGTAATTGAAGAACAATGAAGAGAGACTTTAGGGCTCTTGGATGGCTGCTTAAAAGATGCACAAGTTATGTTTTCCTCCATCCCACCGCTTGCAGGCATCAGTGAGGGGACAAACGAGAAGAGACAACAGATTAACTCCTGGCTCTGAGGAAGAACCCCAGGCACCAGTACAGGTTAGGGATGGATCTTCTGGGAAGCACTACTGAGGAGAAGGATCTGGGAGTCCTCGTAGACAGGACACTTTCCATGTGCCAGCAGTGTACCTGGCCAATGGATTCCTGGACTGCATAGGGAAGAGTGTGGCCAGTAGGTCGAGGGAGGTCATTCTCCCTCTCTACTCTACACTGGTGAGGCCACAACAGGAATACTGCGTCCAGTTCTGAGCCCCCAGTTCAAGAGGGACAGGTAATTACTAGAGAGAGTCCAGCATAGGGCAATGAAGATGATTAAGGAATTGGGCTCAAGGAGCTGGTACTCTTTAGCCTGGACAAGCGAAGGTTGAGGAGAGACCTTATTTATATTTATAAGTACCTAAAGGGTGGGTTAAAGGTTATTGGAGATGAACTCTTTTCATTGGTTTCTAGTGATAGGACAAGGGGCAACAGGCTCAAGCTGGAACATAGGAAGTTCCACCCAAATATGAGGAAGAACTTCCTTACAGTGATGGTGACAGAGCACTGGAACAGGCTGCCCATGGTCGTCATGGAGTCACCTTCTCTGGAGATTTGCAAGACCCGCCTGGATGCAATGCTGACTACTGTGCTCTAGGCGTTCCTGCTTTAGCAGGAGAGTTGGACTAGATGATCTCGAGATGTCCCTTCCAACTATGACAATTCCATGATTCCATGATTCCATGATTCTGTGTTTCCATGATTCCATGACAGGCGTAGCAAAGTTTGTTGTCTGATTGTGAAACATAAAAACTCTCTCCTGCAAAATGAAATCTAATTTACTGGTTCACCCAAGGTTCATGGAATATAAAAGAAATAAAAAAGAAGAAAAAAATCTTAGTATCTCAGTTTACTTACCTTTCCCAGAGTTTATAAACTTTTCCTTTCCACCAAGGAAACTTTCCCTTTCCCATAACCTATGACAATCTAGAAATTGGATTGCTTTATCTGTGCTCTGTGAGTTTCTTTCTGACACGTGCTACAGTTTAGTGACCTTTTTATAGGGTCAGATGCTTCAAGGCTCTAGAAGCTTTGTTCATGGTTAGGAAGAACACCTTTGCAAGACTTTTCCCTGCCAAAAATTACGCATTATCACTCCTATAACAACCCTTGCTCCCTTTTTAATATTCTCTGTGATAGTACCTTATAATGTAATACTTACATTCTATTCAGTTTCTTTCTAATAGCCAAATTTGATTAATTTGTTATATGCAGGCAGCTGAAATGAAATTCTTGTTTTTATCAAGAATAATGCAAACAATTTCCTGAGTTTTCTTATAGAATGAGCTGATACACAATGAAGAAAGAAAGTGGGAACTTTATTGTCTCCAAAGTATAAGAAAGCACATTTGTCCTGAAATTTTCAGGAAAAGCCATGATAATTGGCAAGGAAGGGATGTGAAAGAAGAAAAAAAGTTGTTTAATACTTTATGTAAGGATACAGCAGCATCAGCCGACTGGATAGCTAATGAAGGATAACAGATTGCTAAGGTCTTTCTCTTCTGAATCTTGAGGTAAAGCAAAACAGTAGCACATCAGATAGTGAAATTCTTTTCTTGCAGGAAAAAGTGAAAGACTAAAAGGTTTCATCATTGCAGTGAAGCAGATAATTAGGAAATTATAGCTATTGGGATTTGATGAAGTAAGTACCAGAACTCTGAAGTATACCTGCCTATCAACCTTCAGTTTAAAACTTCAGCTAGATTTTTGAAGCATTGCTTCTACTTTTTATACTTTTGCATTTCATTCTCTCTCCACTTCATATTTAGTTGTTGATTAGGGATGTTTTCTGTTACTTAGGAGTTATGAATAAAATTTAGAGTTCATGAAAAAGGCAGCTAGGGAGTAATATAGTCAGAAGTCAGGGTGAGGACAGTAAAAAATTATACTAGTAAGCATAGCAAGATTTATGAATGAAAGGATCCTACCACATGATTTTGCTTCCCCCAAGGAGACACTGGAAGAAATGTGATTAAAAAGAAATTGGTAGGATTCTGAAGAAAAGCTTATATCATGTGTGTTCTCCTTTGTATTGTCAATTAGTGCCATGAAGAATCTGTGGTCTTACATCAACAATGGAATTCTACCATGGACTTGCTTTGGAGTCATAAGTGCTGACAAACTTCCTGATAGTAACACCAGGACTTGGTTTCAATGATGATAAAAATCTTTTATTTGGGAACTGGGAAACCCTGTTCTGCCTCTAAATTGTGTTTGACTACCTCTACAGAGAATGCCATGAAGTCGGAGTTTTGATTAATTATGTCGACTTAATTCCTTTTTCTGTACAGGAAGATTTCTTGCTGAATCTATCTGAAGTTTTAAGCTGAGGGTTGACAGGCAGGTACACTTCAGGGTACACATCAGCCCATAACAATATGCCATCACAGGGGAACAGGATAGAGTGGCTACAAGAACAAACCACACCATTCTGTGACATAAAATTTAAATTTTATTTATTAAGCAGGATAGGTATTTTGGGTGTGTATTAATTTCTATTCTAAGATTTCTGGGACTATACATAGCATACACTATGTACAAATGTACTCAAGCCAGCCAAGGCTGCTGCTCCTCTGGTCCAGTTGTGTCTGACTCATTAAAACTGGGGAACCAGGATGCTCACTCTGACCTTTCAATGGGACTGGGTGCTGGCTCGCAGCCTGGCCCTACTGGCCCCTACATGTAGATGTTCCTATTCTAGTTTAGCCTTCTGCATAGTGTTGGACAACTATGGACAAGCTCCCCTTCAAGGAGATGATGATATATCTTGTTTTGGATAAGCCCCCAGTGCCTTCACGTAGCCCTAGGCCAATCTCTTTGACTTTCCTTATCTTAAGCCAATAAAGCAATTGCTACAAGGGTGACTGTCATACTGTGGTCTCTCCTCAAATGCAGTACAAGGAAGTAGTGTTAACTGTTCCTCTGTGCTTCTGTGTCTTTCCTGAGCAGACCTAAACCATTAGAGCAGGGCCAATGGTCCTGCACCAGTCCTGCACCAGTCCAGACTGGTGCTTTCAAGTAGGCCTGCTTATGACAATTAACATTGATTCTTTGTTTTCCTCGGTGGATGCCGGAACAACCTTAAGAGCCATGAATCTGTGAATCATCTGTGAATTTTCATTTCTTGATTTCTGGACTCTTTCTTACAGAAATATTGCAGGCAACACCTATTACAGCTTTCTGAAGATAGTTATCTCTCCAGAGGTTAGGTACAGGACAGATCTTAGGAAGAATAGAAATATTTCTAAATAGTATTGTAATAGTTTGGATGTATCTAAGTATTAGATTCTGTACTTCCTAAAATTCCTGGACTTCAGCAGAAGTTTTGTGTGATGGGAATTGTGAGGTCAGGCTCAAAAACTTCTAAACTTGGAGCTCACAGATGATGAGTTTGTATAAGGCATTACAGAATCAGAGTTATATTGCTTCTCCTCTGCAGAGACCACACAATGAAGTGTCATCTTTTACATACTGTGTAAGAACTTGCACTAAACCTTACCAGGCTGAACAGAGTGAACAGGTGAAGCCAGGAATAAACTGGCTTTAAATCTAGTGCTAATAAAAGGTGATTTCTGATGATTTGGCCATTCTCATTTTTAAAGTTTCCTCTGAATTGATTTGATGTAATAGTAGAATATGAAATTTTTACTCATGTTATCAAACCTCTTTCTCCTGCTAGTGTTCCCTATGTTAATTTCTTTACAACTAGTTTTCAAACTGTAAGGCATATTAAAAAACCCTGTGCTTAATCTTAGTGGTAACTTAACCTAAATGAGTTCAAAACTCCTTTGGGAATATAAAACAGTTCATCAGGTCTACATTTTTTTTCCAGGGAAGAACCTTGCTGATTTATTTATAATATTCAAAACCAATTAAGATGTCCTCTAATTATTAGGAAAACTTAATCTTCTTTAAGGCAAAATAAAAATGAAAATAATTAAAATAACAGCAGAGATACTGAATACAAAGAATAACTATACTAATTGTAAGACACTATTAGAAATAACTTCTGGGAAATTTACACAGTTGTGATAATGTCCTCTGGTTGTTAAAATTATCTAGATTTTCTATTTGGAAATACATAGGAAAGGTACAAAAAGGTATATGCTTATAAACTTTTCCCAAATAGTACTGACTAGAGAATTTGGGAGAGAAAAATACCCACATACTTGCTGGCTTTTATATATATATAAATTCTGTAAGAAGTATCACTTACACTGTAGTTACATTACAGCATTGTTTAAAACTGTTGTGTAAGAACCTAGTTATTCAGATGAAAAATTAGTGGTTACAATCTGGTTTTGTAATCTTTACAATGCAATTATCCTGCCTGGTTTATGAAAGCCTGGCAATATTTTTATGTGTTCATTTGGAATTAATTTATTAATTAAAAAAATAGGTCAGCTCCACTGACCTAATTACCTCTAATAAAACCAACTAGGTCACAAATAAAGATTCTCCTTTCACATAAGTATTTTATGTCTCTTTAGTGTCATTTGTAATTTAAGTCTGGAGGACTCGTACAGTTCTTCCATGCTCTTTGTGTTTTACTCTCTCTGACATCCCCTGCTTTTTTAAAACAGCATTAAGTCCAACAGGTAACAAAAGCCAGGAACAAACTACTTGAAGTGCCAAATGTAGCATCTGTATTATTCATGCCATTTTGGTGTCCATGAAAATATGAGGGAGAACAAAACCTGTGCTAAAGAATGAGAAAAGTCTCAGAATCCTCTATGCATTTTCGCCATGTCTTCCAGGGAACCAGAAAGGTTACTGGTTTCTGTGACCTGAGCTTTAAGAATTTGTCATCTCTCAGGTTAGGAAGTATTGATTACACAGATGTTACCAGGTTAGTTTTGTTGCACTGAAGAGCCATGTTGTTAAGATACCACTGTCTGAACTACAGAAAACAGATAGCAAGTCATTTCACAATTAAATTAAAGAAATACCTCTATCCAAGCGTAAATAGTTTCAGAGCAAGACGGGGTTAATCTTTTGTTTTAGGTTTATACTTACAAGAAGCTTGTTGGAACAAAGTGTTGATGTGTATAAATCGCAGAAAGAAAGCTCCAAAATATTTACTCTGAGTTTCTAACTGTTTACTCTGAGCTATTTTCCTTGGTTTCTACTATCATTGGTTAATGGGGAAAGACAGGCTACATAGATGATGTGTTATCAAACTCAGGCACGTATTTTCAGAGGGGATAAGTTAATTTTCTTAATATGTTTATTTTCTCTGTTTCCTAAGAGACTAAAATAACTTAGATGAGAAGTCTAATCTTTCAGATAGTTGCAGTAAGTTGAAGGCTATAGTAAATTAATCATTACAGTAAATTAATCATGTTTCTTACAGTCTGACCATAGGCCAGATTGTCTAATAATTCCTTGTCCAGAAGAAATCTATGATAAATTCAGTCAGTAACACAACAGAAGACCTGAATAACCCCTGAAGAGAGTGTCCCATGGGAAAACACGCAATTCAGAAAGACTTAGCTAGGAATTGTCTGTGTTGGAGGAAGAAATGTTGAAAAAGAGAAAATTCTCTATCTTCCAGAACTCATAAATATATAATTTTTTTTTCCTGTTAAGGAAGATGATTCAGTTAATTAAAATAAGAAAATAGTGATTATATCTGGTGTGAAATTAAAAGTATCGGCTGAAAGATGATCTAATGTCCTCATAGCATTTTACATAGGCCCTGAACTGTTTCCAAAAGTTTCACTAGAAGAAAATGAAAAGTTATGGGAAACAATTCCACTCAAAAGCCATTGTTGGTAACACTCAATGTCACAAAGCTTGGCCAAAGATGACTGCAGCACATAGGCAACCCTGAGCACCTTTTCATACAATACACAATGTAAACTGCTTTCTTCTAAGATCCACAAAGAGGATTGTGGTATAAACACTACACTGTGTTTCTTCTGAGGGTACTTAATAAAATTAAAACCTACAATGTATGAATTGAATATGATTTTGCCAGACTCTTCAAGTTTTCAGATTTTTCTTCAGAAAGAGATATTATAATCAAGTTCAAGCTAAGGCATGAATTAATACTACTAATACTACTTCACGAAATAGTAAATAACTATAAACAAAATAAAAAAAAGTAAAAAAGGAAAAAGGAGCTTTCCTTTTAAGAAATAAAAAATCAACAATCAATAATTTCATAATGAATTGCAGTTCTCTGGAAAGTACCTTACACAGTTCCCTTACCTTTTTCTTTTGCCTAATAAAGAATAGGCAGAGAATGGTCACTATCATTTAGATGGAAATATCTATTTTGTATAAGCAATGCCATCCTGTGACTGTTTATCTTTCCTCCTATTTACCTATCAGTACATTGCAATTCAGACTACAGCAAGTTGCAAGTGATTGTCCATAAATCATAATAAAATATGTTGCATAATATCGGGGGTTTAGTGTAATATCTGAGTTATCTGGTGAGACAGTCTGGACATTTAAATTGTATGTGGTTTTCCATTACCTAAGAAACAATGTAGTTCTCTAGACAGTAACTGGTATACCCTTGCAAATACAAAAAGCATTAGGGAAAAAACTTTTGTCTTGTAAAATTATTTATTTGCTCATGAGAAATGGAAGCAGAGTATTTTCTGAACATAATGTTTTTAAAAGGGCAGAAAAGTAGGAAAAATAGTGAAATGATCTTAAGTCATGTTGAAACGACACAAGTTTTATCAGCTATAGATATCTATATATCTCTCTTTCCTAAAATGTTATTCTTGTTGCTATGGAAATTTAATGACTCTCTATTTCAACACTTCTGCATGCGACCTTAACTCTGTAAAATAGGGACTTGTTATGCTGGTGCAAGCCTAATATGATTTTACTTGATGTACCTAATACAGCAGCTTTAGCAGGGGGATTAGCAAACAAGATAAAGTAAAACATCAAAAGATGTTATGGAACTTAACGGAATTTTAGTCAACAAACAGAACTTTTACATTTTGTCTTCCCTGCCATTAGTAAATCTTTTCTTTGTTTTCTGCATTATGGAAGAAATTGTTTTTTATATGATATAATAAAAATGAAATTTGTATTTTTCTTAGAGAAAGACAAAAGATTTTGTAAAACCAGCTGGTACAGTAACAATGTTACTGAATTTTAGGTTTCTTTTTTATTTAACCAAACTGTAGGAATCGGGTTAGCATTCATGCACAAACGAATTAAGAACTCTAAAGAATTTGGAAAAGTCTACTTTATTTGGGGCTTTTTCTAGGAAGGAAGAATACAATAACCGATTGCTCATCCCAGGGGAAAAGAACAGCTTGGAAATTTGATAAGTCTATAAATATTCTTGAAATTTTGCTTTTAATGAGATGGATACACTTGCAAGCCTTTATATGCTAAAAACTCAAAGATTCTGTGTGGTTAACTCTTACACAAAAAACTGCAGAGATGAGTAATTGCATATACAGATGACTAAGAAGCATCTTAATTAAGCCATAAGGAGCTGGATGTTTCCAGAATTTGTCAGCTATGTTGAAGAAAATTAAATTTGAAATATGCGCATTGTTGCGCGTGGGAACGCTAGCTGCAGAATAGAAATTACGACATCTGTCACAACATTTTGTCTATATCATGTATTTCAAATGTAAGGATGGTCCGTCCTCAAGAAGTGAGGTTTACCCAGTTTGAATGGGGATCCATTAAATTGTGTACCTCAAGTTATGCACATGGTTTTTTAGCATGGCAGATATTATCACCAAGGAGAAAATTCACTTAAGCACTGATAAGAAGTATCAGTCCTTTAGAAAGATTCTGTTGTAGCAGATCAACAAAATTAATTATTGAATTGAAAATATTCTACTGTTCCTTCTGCTTCTTTGTCTTAACAGCAAACAGTTTTTTTTCCCCCCAGTAAGCATGATGAACTGAGTATCTGAGTATTGCAATGAGATGGCCTATTGTAGTGTGCCTAAGGAATTTAATTTCATTAAAATCTTTATCTGGCTAGACACTATTTTGAGTTGACTAAGAACATTTGGGATTGTTGATTAATTGGAGAATTTTTGGTTTTTTTTTTTTTTTGTTTTTTTTTTTTTTTTTGTTAATTTCAGACTAAATAAGACTACCTAGCATACTGTTCTGCTTCTAGAGTAGACATTAATTTTGGCCATACATATGTCAAAAGAAATACTCGTGCTTCTTCATTTTGTATGAAAGAGTTACTGTTCTCCAGGTGGGAGTCTTTACCTGACTACACATAGACTGACCCAGTGAAGACAACTGTGTCTGACACAATGAGTGCACACTCTCTTCACACACTCCACACTTCGCTCATGGAAGAAGAATAGGCACTTGTAGGACATGGACGTAGCACTCAATCGGGAGAGATCAGATTGACTGTTTACTAGAAAGTTTTATCTCTCTTCATTGACTTTAAATGAGTGACATTTTCCAGCCTTTTTAAATAACTAGAGTATGATGTGTAAATTTACTGATGAGGTTCAAGGGAGAAAGAATAAGAACAGAAATGCACTACAGCAGAGAAAAGAACAATTTTCTTCTTAAAAAAAGTAGATTCTATAGATTTGGGATTTATTTTCTTTAAAAGACATGGCTGGTCCCTAAGAAGCTATCATCCTGAAATAGTATCTCTGTCATAGCAACATGTTTCCATGCATACAGTGGTTCTCAAAGTTTTGAAAATGAAATCCACCCTTGCAGGGTCATGCGTCTTTGTGTGCCACCTTCTGCATATAAATCTAAAGTAAACTTTTTCCTTCAAAATCTTACTTTTTACTAACCAATAACTTCAATTTAAAATGAGTAATTTTATTTCTAGGAAGGAGCTTGCATTCACTTTCCTGCTTATATAAAAACCTCAATACCTACCACCATTCTACTGTTTCTCAGGTGAGGTGGCAGCAGATTGGTGCCTGCAGGGTAGAAAATGAAGAAGACACTGCAATTTTGTAATAATGTAAAGTAAGAACCATAAGAACCATTGTAAGGTTAAGAACCATATGATGGTTAAGGTTCGTGCAGTTTCATACTCTGTTGATAGCAAATAATAGATGCTTTAGAGAAGAGTGTTGGAACACAAAGCTGTAGTGTAGGAAGCATAAAATATCACTTCCATTAGCAAAGCTTCCTATTCATGCATGCTTTTCTTTTTCAAACTTATCTAATGACTTTTGTATTTCATTTAAGTTTTTGCCATCTGCTACATTCTAAAAAAATCAGTTCCTCATTGCATGGTGTGATAAGAATGTCCCTCTTCTTTGTTGTTTTGAAAACTTGTCTGCAAGCATTTATGTTAGAGGAATGGCTGTTAACTACCTTTCGTTGCTGGTGCTAGCATTTATATCTGGGTGGGGGAGTGAAAACACTGCACTGCTCCTTTTTTTGAAGCTGTTGGAAGAAATAAAAAGCAGTAACTCTAAAAAATATTCTTCTTGTAATTTCAGGTGTTTCTCCATAAATAGAAAATATTACTACAGACATTGGAAAGTGTATTTGCATAAGATTCCCATGAAAATATACAAGGTTTATGTTTTTAAGACCAGATATTAAAAAAAAACCAACAAAAAACCAACAACAAAAAAAACAAGGAAAAAAATCTCTTTAAAAATTAAAGAGGGCTTAATAAGATTGTTCTTTTGGACAGATAATAGAAACTTTTATGGTCAGTTGATGAAAAATAAAATGTAGAAAGAAAGTCTGAAAGTCTGATGAAAGAAAATGCAGAAAGTACAGTACTTTTCTATGAGAAATATGTTTAGAAATCACGGTCACAGTAGTCTGAAATCACCAATGTAAATATGTGAAGTAAATAATGCTCTTCAAGCTCATGTAAGGAGCTTTTAATGTAAGCAGTATATAAAGAATACAGCTCACATACCATCAGTAATAATTTTTTGACAAAAAAGAAATACTTGTTTGAAGGGCAATGCAAAAAGATGTATAATTCAATGGTTTTGATCTTCAGTGGCACAGAAGGTGCAAACATCGGGTTGGTGTATTGTCACTTTGGCTGAAGCATTGGCCAAAAGCTTTGATCTAGCAATTGCTTTTAATAAATTACCGACATTATTATAGTGAAATGAAAACAATGTTTATGCTTTTGCCCCTGTTCATCCACCTTACTATAGAGAAGCTGTAATTTTTTTCTGCTTCTGTTGGGGTAGTTTTCCCTATAGAGGAACTCTAAATCTTTGCTGTCCCATAAATATGTGAACATAAATAGTGATTTATTGCAATTTAGCTCCTATTTTGGTGGAGGAGGTTTATGGTGCTGAGAAAACTCATTAATCTAATTCACAGCTCATAGTATAAACATAACCTTTACAATATATAACAGCAGAAATTATGCGTGGTTATGATTTACTGTTTGTGTTTTGGAAGGAGAAAGAAGTGCAAGCTTGTTTTGCCACTTCCAGTTTTAATACTCATTGATTAAACTGAAGAATTAATACGAAACTGCTATAAATAACAATCTGTGCATTTACTTTTTGATACAAGTTTCCTTTTTAATATAAAATATTAAAATTCAGAAGCTGTGAGAACAGTGTACTGTGAGTCAGACAAGCAACTTTAGAAAGCATATTCGGAACAGAATTGCTGTTAACCTGATCATTTATTATGACAGTAAATCTACTTAAAAGATAGATTTCTGAAGTCTCTTGAACATCTACATAACACAGAAAGTAAGAGATTAAGTAACTGGATTGTAGTAGTGTTAAATTGCTCTTTAGGTCTTACATACTTAAGTATGCATATTTTATTAGGATTCATATTCTCACTGAAGTGGAAAACCTCAATTTTGAATCAAGAGTGGCTGTTAGTATAACAATTGTAATATATTCATATCATGTAATGCTATTATGAGTTTACCTATGCTTCTACTGAATTTTAAGAGAAACCTGTGATGCTTGAAAATTAGACGTATTTTTTATTAAATGATCAAAAGAACTACCCAATTTTGGTGTTTCTGTTTTCAGTCACTGTGAAGAAAATCTCAAATATCTAAAGAGATATCACCTATAATTATGAAGTTTTAATATTTTTATATGCATTCTAGGATATTCTTAATATGTTTCTCATACTTCAACTTCCTATCATAGAATCATATGGGGTTGGAAGGGACCTCTGGAGATCATCTAGTCCAAACCCCCGCCAGAGCGGGTCTACCTAGAACACGTTGCACAGGAACTTGTCCAGGTGGGTTTTGAATGTCT
>BJBW01003575.1:35869-73779 GCA_004320125.1 Scolopax mira
TTTGTGCCCATTTCCTCTTGTCCTGTCATTGGGCACCACTGTGAAAAGACCAGCCCCATCCTCCTGACACCCTCCCTTTAAGTATTTGTAAGTATTGATTAGATACCCCCTAAGTCTTCTCTTCTCAAGAATGAAAAGACCCAAGTCCCTCAGCCTTTCCTCACAGGAGGGATGCTCCAGGCCCATAATCATCTTTGGGGGCCCTTTGTTGTACCCTCTCCAGCAGTTGCCTGTCCTTCCTGAACTGGGGAGCCCAGAACTGGACACAGTACTCCAGATGGGGCCTCGCCTAATCTGCCCCTCCAGATCAGAGGGGCAGGAAAATAATTTTGTGCAGTGTATTTTGCAAAAATTATATAAGTGATATCATAACTGTTGCATGGTTAAATGTGTTTAGTTGAAGTTTTTTGAATATGTTACTGTTTATATCGGGGAAAGTTAAAAATATATTATCAGAAACTCTTGACCAATCAAATAATTATTTTATAAAACCATGTTCTTTGTATAAGACGCTATTTTAATAGAGAATTCATGCAAGTGAACCTTACACAATATATATGTTTTTAAAATAATACTGATATACTGATATATTATTATTAGTAATAATGTATTTTTCTATTCAGGAGTTATGAGAAAGTTAGGAGTCATTACAGGGATAAACTATATTGTAAAATGTGACTTTCCTCTCTCATATTGCAAATGAACCTGTAATTTAAATTCACTAAAATTATGATAAAAATTCCCATTGGGAAGGCTTTATTATTGAAAACCTTTCATTTGTAAACACTATAATTCCTTCAAACTGTAATAAAGTATTGCTGACATAAAACTATTTTACAAAGAATGTTGATTACTTTTATTTTATCTTGTATATGAGCCATACAACCATTGGCAGCCTCCTTGTGATCAAAATTTTCTTCTATGAGTCACTTTTGTTTGCATTTATAAGATATATGGAGGAAAATGGTATATCTTCGCATACTTCACAGTTTTTCCCAATTCCTTTGTTTTGTATGCTGACAGCTTGAGTACATACAAGGAACTAATTTTCAAGTTTCTACTAACGTAGTACATGATCCAGTGATGTAGCTGGAATATGCTATTTGAATTTAAAATATGTATAGCAATTTACGAAATTAGTTGGTGTTAATTACTCAACTTTCCTTACAAGATGTGAAAGGGGGAAACAAAGCAATCTTTTCACAGTTAAGAAGAAAATACAACGGTGTCTCTACTGACATTGAAAGAACATAGATATTCTTTAAGAATTAATTACTAAAAAAAGGGAACAAAAATCAAAAGCTAGAAAAAATTTTTATACATTATTTAGTGACTTACACATTTAAAATACTATTTTTTCACCTTCCCACACATTCCTGTCTTTATGTGTGCTGAGCAATATATTATTCTAAAAGTTAAACAGAAGATGTTAGGATGACTCTGGGTGAAGTTTCTATGCAATGCGAGGACACATCAGTTCTTGCCAAGAGTTTTAAGTAATGGGATGATTTAACCTGAAATTCAGTAGAATTTGACAGATAGTTTCCCTAGAATCTGTTTTAATTTTCAGTACTAAAGCTAAGCAGTGGAAAGCATAAACTTTGCTTATTGGTTTGTTTGGGGTTTTTTTCAATATATCTAACTACCATGAAGACATGATTAAATATTAAAGGGAACCTTTTAGAATATAGTGACAGACGTTTTCAGCTATAAAATATTCTAGAATCTATTTATTCGTCTAAAAATCTTCCATTTCTTCAAGCAATGGCAGAAAAGCCCATTACCAATTCTGGATAAAAATATATTGAGTTTTGATGGACTCAAGTAATGGAGAGCAGTTGACCATATTGCAAAAGCCTGAATCATAATAATGAAATGCTTGGAAATGTATTTTGAAGATTTAAAACATAAGGGCCATATACTGCCCCTAAATTGTATAATCCATAATAATGTACGAACAATGATGTAGTAGTATTGAGAGTTCTGCTATGGAATTACAATACCCTAAGTGAAGCAGCGTAGCTAATAAGAAAATGTTTTCTTGAATACTAAATCAACTGAACGAACAATCAAAGCTGAACACTTTTCATAGGAGGGCCTTATATAAAGCAAGCCAGTGTAAATCTGAAAAACTTAAGGATGTATTTAAATACTGTAATATCAATAAATCAAAAAAACCCAACCCAACCCATATAGTGTTATACGAATCAGCAAGCACAGTTCCCTAATATTTAAAAATCAAAGACAATTTGCTTACAGCTTTGGTTATTCAAGCTTAATCATTCAAACCTGAAGATAAATGATTATGATCACATGGAAGACATTTGTATGACAGGGTTATTTCCTGTCTAGACTAAATTTAATCACAGCAAGTAAGATTTCATGTAATCCTACTCAAATCTATTCCCATAATTCACTAATTCATTAATATAAATACTCAAGATGAAGAAAATATAGAATATATATTCCAATACTACAGTTCAATATTAGATGTATCAATGTCTCTCATATATATTGTGCTTCACAGTATCGTTCTGGAAAAAGTGTCCAGTATAAAGCTATACAAGTACATGCTACACTGGGTGAGCAATTGTCTGATGGGTTGGGCTCAAAGCGTTATCATAAAAGGGGATACATCAGGCTGGTCACCAGTGGAGTTTTCCAGGGCTCAATTTTAGGACCAGTGCTCTTTAATGTTTTTTAAATTATCTGGATGCAGTAATCAAATGTATAGTAAGTATGTTGGCTGACTGTATTAAACTAGGAGGATCTGTGAACTCCCTCGACGGCAGTGAGACTTTACAGAGAGATCTGGAAAGACTAGAGAGCTGTCAATCACCAATTGTATGAAATTTCACACGAGCAAAGTGCCAGATTTTTTTCCTGAGATAAGGTAATCCCAGTTATATGTACAAACTAGTGGACAAGAGACTGGAAAACAGCTCTGCAGAAAGAGATATGTGGGTTTGGGTTGATGACAAGTTAAATATGAGTCAGCAGTGTGCCCTGAAAGCAAAAAGGACCAGCCATGTCCTGGGGTGCATCAAGCTCAGCAGAGCTTGCTGATTGAGGAAGGTGATTGCCCCACTCTACACTGCACTGGTGTGGCCCCACCTTGAGTACCGTGCCTTAATATAAGAAGAACATCAAACTATTAGAATGTGTCCAGAGGAGGGTGAACAAGATGGTGAAAAGTCTTGAGAGAGAGATTTACAATTTGTGGCTGAGGTCACTTGGCTTGCTCTCCTTGGAGAAGAGAATGTAGAGAGGTCTACAACTTCCTCAAGAGGGGCAGAAGAGGGAGGGGGGCTGATTTCCTCTCTCTGATGACCAGCAATAAGACATGAGGAAAGCTGAAGCTGCATCAGGAGAAGTTCACACTGGACATTAGGAAAAGGTCTTCACAAAGAGGGTGGTCAGTCACTGGAACAGCCTCCCAGGGGAAAGGAGTTCAGAGTTCAAGGAGTTCAATCTCAACAATGCTCTTAGTCATATAGTTTAGTTTTTGTAATCCTGTGAGAAGTGGTGATTTGGTCTTAATGATCTTTACGAGTCCCTTCCAACTGGAGATATTCTATGATTCTGTAATGTCACATGTATATTATTTTACTGGTTACAAAAATGCCTTTACTGATAAAATGAAAATTATACTAATGTGTATGCTCTACTAATATGCATCTGTTTTTAATATAGAATGATTTGATTTGGCTTTGTTTTTTTTTTTTTTGATTGTCTTCCTAAATTAGATGAAATAGCAAATTACTATATGAAAAGCTTCACAGAAGTAGATGGGACAGTTCGTGAAGACAGAAGACAGATATTATGTAGTAAATGAATTTCTGAAATCTGTCTACTAGTTAATTTTTTATATAAATATCTCTAATTGGATAAGAATGTAAGTAATAAAGAGAGGATCAAATTGGTAAGAAATAAAAATACAATTATATTAATCTTTTAAAGGAATCACATCTTAAAAACTTTTCTCTGTGCACAAACCTCATTATTCACTTCTCCATAGGAGATAATTTATTCTCTCATTCCATTTTTATTAAGTCCAGATGCTTCTTTCCAAAAAACAGTTGAAATAGGTTTTTTCTAGGTTATGTCCCTACAAGTAACCACGAGTACGGTGAATATTCATTTCACCTAAAATACACTTATTTACTCAACTTTTTTAGCATTTTACTGATAGTTACATAGAATCTGTCCTTAGAAATATTATCTACTGAAAGCAACTTGGGTGTGTGACACTTATGCTATATCCATCCTTTACAAGAATTTAAATACTTGACAGTAATTTTGATGGACTGAAAAGTTCCATCAAAGAAATATCACCAGCATGCTTTTTTGCATCGTGATATTCATACATCCTAAGAAAGGCATACTGTGGGCTTAATTGAACAGCATCTAAAAGGAATTCTGAGGGATCACCAACTGTGTCTTCACAACTCTAGTTCTAGGTGGGAAAAACATGTAGGAGTACAGATTCATATTTTAAAGGTGCCTAAGGCACTTCACTAAATGAAGACCTTAGATGTGTCTAGCTCTGCATATTCCACTAGAAATGGATACATCTGGGGCATTACGGCACTTATGTTAGGCCAAAATGGACTGTCATTAGGACATATATATTTATTTATTTTATATTTATATTGTGTTTATATTTATATTTATTTATATTATATCTCATTGAAAGATTGAGATAAAAATCAATATTGGGCATGTATGGCCCCATTTCTGTCCTTTCAGTATCAGAAGGCCACTTTTCATGCATTTTTCTTCTCCTAGAGATTATTTTATCATATTTCAACTTCTTATAACATCTTTCTTATATCATCTTGCCTGAAGTGAGATTCATTTAATGTACTTCTAGGCAGGTAAACATTACTTTAAGCTAGTTGTATAAACCTTGCCAAGAAAAAGAATAAATACCTCCAAAGGAACATCCATCCTGAGGAAAGATGCATAAGCCAAAGCAGATGACTATTCTTGTTTCCCCATTTCTGGTGCACAATCATGACCTCAAGTTATATGTCTGATGTTGTTTCAGTGATCCAGTCTCTCTATGCTTCAATTTCAGTGTTTCAAACCTCTTGAGCTCCCTCATTACTTCCTTATACTCTTCTGTATCTTTCCCACCCCACATCATACGGGTTATATCCTCTGACATTTTTCCAAGAAAATTTGAGAGGAAGAAACATAAAGTTAGGAGCAGAAAACAGCTTCTTAATTATTTCTGGGCTTTGTCGAAACACTTGAGAATTACATGCAAGCTGTCAGCTTCCCCTCCTTTCCCTTCCATGAACCAGAGGTTCATCAGTATTTCAGGCAGGACTGAATTCTTCCTTCTCCCTCTTGCCAGCAAGTCCTTAACTGCAATGGAAGATTCTGCAAAGGGTATATTTTGATTTGAGATAGGCTCCTTTTCCCATGTCACATACTCACATTGACATGGTTCAGATCCACCAGACCACACTTACTATACCTTGGAGAATGACTATGGAAGGAATGTGGGTTTTTCCCCCCCCCATTAGCAACAGTTGATAATGTTCTACTGACACCCCGTCACTCTTCTACAGGATGTGAATGACCTTCCATGAACAGATGAGTCATTTGACAATACATTACAAGAGGATATCCTTGTGGAGTCACTATTTCCACACATTGGCTGAAAGAGTTCACAATGTGTTGATTTCTACACAATATGTACATAATAATCCTCAGAATTTGAACACAATAAGCCTATTTTGTTATACTGGGGAAAGGAGAATCCCAAGTAAAGATTCTCCTACTGGAAATAGGAATCTTCTTTACCTTTCCACCATGAGTCCAAAACCAGATGTAGCCTTGATCTAGATAATGGCTGGTACAACAATAGGAATTGCAACTCTATCTCATGATTCACTACCTCTGCTTCTCATAATTTGGTAGGGGTGGTAATGATGAATGCATCAATGAAACTTCAGTTGTCTCTGTTCCTTTAAATTCTTGGATGCAAAGCACTCTTTTTCATACTGGAGAAGTACTGTCTGCTTGTTAAGAACCTGCTACTCCTATAGGAACATAAGAGTTTCCAGACTATACGGCTGCCTAGAGTGTAAGAATAACTTTCAGCTTGACTCCTGCAGCTGTTTCTTGATTAAGGTCCGATTGTATCAGTGTATTTTTTGTTGGAGTCTAAGAAACTGTAATGGAAAATAGTCTATCTATCTCCAAGATCCCTGCTGTCACCCTTGAAGAGAAAGTTGGGACTCAGGAATAAACTCACAGTCTTCCCAAATTCGTTTTTCACTTCAGAAGAAAAGTTTGTAGCGTTACTGGGACATACATAACTAGTTGTTTACTCTTGACATTATAGTCCTACGTATTGCTAATGGCAGCAAGCTGTGCATTGCATGTCAGGATATTTCTTCACCTGCCTACCTTGTTCCCTCTCTCATCCATTATCTTTATTTCTCCTCTTTTCACCCTTGGATAGCTGATCTCCACAAAGAAAGAAGCCCATATATCTCATTATTTCACATTTTCTTCCTCACAGATGGTAACCCCACCTGCAGATCTGCCCTTTTCATGCCATTACTAACTTCATGCCCTGTTTAAACTGTTATGTTTGCAACCAGGTCACCTGCTGAGGGAATGGCTACTTCTGACAAGACCCAATCTCCTATTGAGCAAATGAGCTACAGACACAGAGGCACAATTATTATTAAGTGTTAGCATAATTGTAATTATAAGTAGAACGTTTCATTATAATACAGCTGTTGAGACTTTAATGCATCCCTGTAATGTGCTTTATTAATAAGCTGTATAGAACTGCTGACTACACAATTTTCTGGATTGCATTTATGATAACAAAAGAGGTTATGAAAATGAATTCACTACAGGAACCCTACTGTGTTAGTTACTATGATTCACAAGTTTATTATGGTAATAAAGCAACATGAGACAATAATGTTGGGAACTGAAATACACTAATGATGCTTCATATTGTTCCAAAAACATTATGCAGAAGTGGTAAAAAGTGTTATGACTTGCAGATAGTCAAATGTAGCAGATGTCACACTACTGAACAAAAGCAAGAGAGACAATACTGTTAGTCCCTGCACCTTTTGCTTCTTCCTCCCAATTCTTCCTAAGTGAAGAGAATGTTTAAATTGGTTGGTTGTTTCGTCGGTTGGCAGCAAAAGATTATTTTTGTTAATTCTTACCAATTTCTAAATTAATATTGAGTAAGCAATGTGTGGTGTTATCTTCAGTAGATGTTTGCTATGTAAATTTATTTATTCTTAGTAAACAGGCCTCTGGAGCAACAGACATGTTTTTGAAGGCAATGGTCCTACTATTTCAAGCTAACTTGGCCAATGAAAATTGCTCAGGATAAACATAACCCCAGTGACTTAGAGAAAATAAGAACAAGACAGATCAGAGAAAAGGAGATTTTCGACACTCCTCCCAATTTTTAAATAATGTCAGAGTCCACTGTCCCAGAAAAACCTTTTTATATGACATTATCATGTACTCTGAGTCACTCTAAGCAGGGTTCCACCAAGACTCACTCCAGTTGAGTTAGGATTACACAAAATTGGGTAGCAGTCTTTAGACATGAATTTTGATTAATCTGGGTATAATTGAATTGCAAGCAAGAGAGTGCCAAGGAAATCACTGTACCCTGCATGCTCATGCTGCTTAATACTTAACTGCATCTGTGACGTCTGCTTTCAGGCTTTTCAACTAATTTACTCAAAGAAAAATCTTCTATAAAGGGCATAGTTCTTTAAACTACAGACACAAGTTAGTATGTGACACAGCATGAGGACCAGGTTTTGGGCTGCTGTGAACATATATCCACAGGTGTTTATATAGCTATATAATCTTCATATAAAAAAATACAGTTCTTATATTAAGAGATTACACATGTTAATTTTAATGCAATAGACCTGTACACAGTGTGCAAAGGACCAGTAGTAAATTACTCCAGCAGGAAAGCTGTGCTGTGACTCTCATAAAGTATGTCACATTAATGAAGACTGGAGAGTACAATATGCATTAAATGCACTGCATCATGATAAGAGTGATCGCAATCACAGAAAAATTCTCATTTAAAATGAAATTAAAATAATGAAAGGCAAAGTTATAAAAGTATGGTGTTTATCTCAGAACACAAGAACAGTGAAGACATTTAATAAAATTAAAGACAGTATATTAAAAAATGATGAAAATAAGTGCTTTCTCTTAAATTGTATGGAACTCATTGCTATAGGAAATTTGCAAAGCAAATAAAATAAAATAAATTAAAATGGAGAATTTACCTGCACATAGTGGTAGACATAGAATATGGTGTCCCTAAAAGCCCCTTAAAATACAAGAAACCTAGTCTGCCTATCTTAGGGGACTGCTTAACACAGTAAATACTTTAATTCATTATACATCTACTTGAGTATCTAGTATTCATTGTTCTAAAAATGCCTTATTTTTAAGGAATTTTTAGAATTTTAAAGGAATTACCTACTTAATTTTGTTCAGCAACATGTGCTTGAGATGTGTTATCTGCTGAGATGGACAATTTTTGTCTAATTGTAAAATTTAATTTCGAACTACAGTTAGATGGCCGTTAAAAAAAAAGGGTTCTGAGAGCAATTTTGAAACCATCAGTCTTTTTTGTACTCAGCTGTATGTACTACTATTAAGGTTCCCTCCTCTGATTGGTCTTATGCTGAGTTTCACGGTAGCCTGGAGTTCACTAGAGAGAAGAGGAGCGATACTCAATGTAATTGTGGTTGCAACCCACCTTTGCTATTATGGAAATGACTAAATCCCCTCACAACAACCTGTTTGAGCAAATGTTCAAACTATTAGATTATTAGGTCAAGTGCTCTTCTCCACTCCTTTAGTGAGGAGGGTTAGATGGACTGAGTTACAAGAAGTTTGAGAGTAATTTCCTATGATTTCCCTCTAGTAGAAAGACCTAGACACTTGACCTAATAAAGTGAGTTTCTTTTAGAAAAAAATATGCTGTCTTCTTATACATTCAATGAAAAAAGGCAGGCACCTTACTTAGATGGACTAGGTCTTTCTGCTTGTCTTTTAAAGAGTTCCTTTGACTCAACAGAGAACTTTATGTTAGAGACACTGAATTGCCTCCCTGGGGCCAAATACCTAAAATGTTGATGACATAGTTGTTAAAGTTGTTGAAGTACATACCTAAACTAGGATTCCATGGAAGAATATTCTGTCTTGAATTAATTGTTACTGAATATTTTTAGATTCAATGGGCCATGCCTCACAATGCATATCAGTTAAAAACCTGGTGTGACTCGAGGTATCCCACCATTCTTTTTCAGTGATCATTGAACAATATACAGCACCAAAAAAAAAAGATTAAATGAGAACTGCAAAATATGACTGGAGTCATTAAAAATTTCACTAGACTTAAAAGTATTTGGAAATGTGGAAGATTACAACTCCACTTGAAATATGCAATAAATGGACAACAGCAGAAAAGATGACATTTAGTCAGTCTTATTTCTAAAGCAGCTATTTCTGAAGCATTACGTGATTTCAATACTGCTTAGTTAATTTAAGCAGAGGAGGCAAACTGTATAACTATTATAGAAATGAGAAGTACAGCGCTTTATGTAAAATAGATGGAAAGATGCTTTTAATAGAGTTTATTAAAATAAAAGCAGAAAGAAATTTATAATGCAACTATGGATGAAATCTCATCTTGCAATTTGGCAGAGTAATTGGAATTCCCTATTATGAAATAGAAATAAAAAGAAAAATTAAAAAAAAAATGACAAAACATTAAAAATCCCTTTAAAAACTTGGATGAAAATCTCTGATTCATGCTTTACATATCAGACCTCTGACTTGAGTTATATGTGTCATTTACAACATCCAACCATATGTTAAGCTTCTTATCTTAGAACTTTAATGTGAATAATCAATCCCAGCATTCACTTGAGGTGACTATAGAAAACATGCTATACTGACAATATCTGTCAACTTTGCTGTTATTACTGCCTGTAGAAAAAAAAAAAAGAATAATTTCTTGATATTTTAAAAGGAAATATATTCATTCATTATTATTTGTTTTATAAATTAAATTTCTGTTCAATTATAGAAGAAAGTTGAAAATCAATGAAAAGTAAAAAGGGAAGAATTCAAGTATTTGGATTTTTAATTGTCATGACACAATTATTCTAGTTCCAGGAAGTATCTATATATTTCAAACAACATCCCTTAAAGAAAATGTCTTTCTGCTTAGAATAGTATAATCATAGAACCATAGAGTAGTCTAGGTTGGAAGAGACCTTTAAGATCATTGAATCTAATCATCAACCTAAAACTGCCAAAACTACCATGTCCCTAAGCAATATTTCTATCTTTTAAATGTCCTCAGGGATGGTGATTCAATCACTTCCCTGGGCAGCCTGTTCCAATGTTTCATAAAACTTTCAGTGAAGAAATTTTTCCTAATATCCATCCTAAATCTCCCCTGGTGCAACTTGAGGCCATTTCCTCTTGACCTGTTGCCTGTTGGGAGAAGAGACCGACCTCCACCTCTCTACAGCCTCCTTTCAGAGAATTGTAGAGAGAGCAGTAACATCTCCCTGCTGTCTCCTTTTCTCCAAGCTAAACAACCCCAGTTCCCTCAGCTGCTCCACATAAGGTTTATTCTCCAGACCCTTCACCAGCTTTCATTGGCCTTCTCTGGACATGCTCCAGCATCTCAATGTCTTTCTTGTAGTAAGGGGCCCAAAACTGAAGACAGTACTCAAGGTGGGACCTTACCAGTGCTGAATACAGCAGGACAATCATAGAATCATATGGGGTTGGAAGAGACCTCTGGAGATCACCTAGTCCAAACCCCCCTGCCAGAGTGGGTCTACCTAGAACACATTGCACAGGAACTTGTCCAGATGGGTTTTGAATGTCTCCAGAGAAGGAGACTCCACCACCTCTCTGGGCAGCCTGTTCCAGTGCTCTACCACTCTTACAGTAAAGACATTCCTCCTCAAATCATACATAAAAAGACTAAACAATTGCTTTCAATATAGATTGCATTTACATTTGATTATAAACAACAGCAAAATCACTTTCTAAGATGTCTCAGCTTGAAATTTTTTGTCAGAAAAGTCTTTCAGTCAAAGTCTTTAAATGTACACTGCTTAAAAGGAAACAGCTAATCTGGATTCCCAGTTTTGTATCAAAGACATAGATAAAACTTCCCCCATTTGAAGAAAATATAACATACTTGTGTACTTGTGTATCACATTGAACTCTGAAAAAAATAAAATAAAAGCGGCACTATTGTTTTCTTTGTGCTTGTGGCCAGTATCCCAAATCCCAAAGTCTCTTCTGCTTACGGAAATAAAATCCTAAAGAAGTGCTATTGAGTGATCTTGGGATTCAGCTATTTTGAAGCACTTTGATGTACTGAGATTTCTGATAATCCCATTCATTGGCTTTGTTTCATTACGGAAACATCTTTTGGAGCACCAGCCAAGTTCCAGAAGTGCATTTTAAGCCTTATAGACACACAATTTTATTCATCACCTCAGTCAATGGTATTGAAATTTCATAGTGGGAAGAGCCAGGTCGATAATTACTGCAGTTCTTTGAGAGTCTCAAATTCGTTGTCACAATCAAACCCATAAATAGATGCATTCAATGATTGTTTAGTCACTCTCACCTAAACAACAGCATACTTTAAAAAGTACAGTGATATAGTATCTGGAACCCCTGATCCTCAAGACAACCTTTTCAAGACTGGACCTTCAATTAATTATGGCCTATATGATAAGTATATTCACTGAGTTTAATTTATGATTTATTTTCAGTTGGCTAAGTAGGTGTGAAGAGAGAATAAGCAGCTGCCTTATTTTTTTTTCTCTCCTGTCAAAAGGCTTCTTCCTAGACTGTATCTGTTAACTGTCTGTCCCGTTTTCATCCAGAACAGAGTTAATTTTCTTTCTAGTGGTTTCTGTGTTTCAGGTTCAGCATGAATGTCAATAATGCATATTATTTTGGATGTTGCCAGGTATTTATAATTTTCAAGGACTTTTTTCAGTTTCCCAGAGAAGCTGAGAAGGACCCTAAACAGAACAAAGAAATAGTCAATGGAATACTCTGTAGCATACATGTCATGCTTAGTATATAAATGGGGTTTAGCTGGGTGGTAGATGTCTGAGCTCACTGCTTGGGAAGGTAACAATTTGCCAAGTGGTGAGAGTGACCTGTGTCACTCTTATTATTGCTATTATTACTATTGACATTATTATTATTACTGTTTTTATTTTCCTTTTCTGTTGTTCTATTAAGCTGTCTTTATCTCAACCCATGAGGTTTTGTTCCCTTTCCTCTCTTTTTTTTCCTCTTTTCCTTGCTTAACTGGAGGAAAGGGAAGAAGTACATTAACAGCTGCAGGTCCTAGCCACCAGCAGGGCTTAAGCCAAAACACTATCTCAAAAAATTTGAGGAGAGGCAGGAGTTCATGATTTCAACTCTACGACTCAGTTGCAGAGGGCTCAAAGCACTTGTTTTTAAAATGCTGGGATATAAAGGAAATAGACACACATTGCTCTTTACTGTATCACCCTCTTTTTGCCTTCATGTCTTCTAAAGCAGTCCTTTATTATGTTCAATTTAGAATGTAATAGACCTATCTTTTAAAATGTATTTGCATGTAAATGGTTATATGTATGGATATATAACTTTTTTTTTTAAATCAAGGAGAATCAGACTTAGATCATTAATCAAAAATAACAACACACATGTAATTGTATTTATGCTATTAAATATTCATTGCATTGTAACAGTTTATTGCTATTACTTAGCCAAATTAAATTCAAATGGATGGCCAAGAGGTCATAATAATCTTTTCAAACATCCATTCCCACAGAAGCACTTAAGATTGAGCTTTAGTTTATTATTGTGATAAGATAATTTAAAATTTTTGAGAGCTAACCAGTGGAAAAGCCTGTACTAACCTCTTGGCACTTTTAAAGGCCTTGAGTTAAGAATATGCTACAACAGAGTACTGATGAATTCTCCTGTGTCCCATTTTTGTTTCATTTAGCATAAAATTTGTAAAACTGCTGAATATCTGGCTCTGAGACAAAATCTTTTACAACCTTCTGATATTTACTTTTTATCTTTTTATCTGCCTGCAAAAAAACCCCACTCTTAACTTTATCCTGCTTTAAGTTCCATATTTCAATTGTAATGTCTTCATTATTAGTTCAAGGACAAGTAAACTGCAGCTTTGATTTTGGTCAAGGCCTCAAGGTACATATAAATAAGGTTGAAAACCTCCAATTTTCTGTCTCTCCACCAATGCAATGAATAACCTGTGTGTGTCCTAAATGGCACTTTTCTTCTTCTTTTTTTTTTTGTGTTTTTTTTTTTTTTTTGTTGTTGTTGTTGGTTTTTTTTTTTTTGTGTGTGTGTGTGCAAAGCTGACCTAACACAACTGCAAAAGCTATCCTAACCTCATGGGAAGAATACAAAATCAGAGCATTGTGAATTTGTGAGTGACTGCTCTGTTGGCCCATAACATATTCACTAACATTAACCAGGACAAATGTCATACAAAGGCTCAAGCTTTTCTGACTTCCACCTGCCTTTTTCACTCTTTAACTACCTCTGAGACGTAGAGCTCACTTTGGTGCTTGACTGTCGGAAGTATCCTCCTCATGAATCAGAAGCTATTCAAGACCTGGATGTTGAATATTCTGAGATCATCTCAAGCTGCCTCAATTTGTCTCTAGAGAGCTGTTAGTGTTAAAGATATCAGTGTCATAATGCCAGACTTGATCTAGGGAGGCACAGTGAGGTCAGGACACTAGAGCAATGACATGAGTCATTACTGAAATGATGCTTACATGACTGCTATAGTTTTAATATCTCATTTTTGTGTGTACAGTGATTATCAACAGTGCAAAATCCCACTTACGTAAAAACCAACTAATTAATAAGCAGTGCAGCTGCTGATTTTTAAAGAAGTGATGTTTAGCTGTTCTAAATTAGATTATGAGAATGTTCTTGCAACACACTTGAGAACATAGCAGAGATTAAATTGAAAGGCTAGGAAACGAGGTTATGTAGACATTGTATTGAGGTCTGGAAATGAGATATGTAGTCTTAAATTGTTCTATAATGTATGCTATGTAGATGATTTTGTCATACAATTCTTGTGTCTGAATCTTTCATTAATATACATTTTCTCTTTCACTCCCCAGCAGTAAAAATATTTATGAATATTATCCTATAGGCACACTTGTATCTAGAAAAACATTCACAATTCAATACATCTCCGTGAGAGAAAACGAAGTTATCTACATGTTGTATTTTGAGGAGGCATGTGATTGTCCTCAGGAAAGCTGATTCTTTGGCCTTTCAGCCTTAAAAAGAGTTACTAATTTTCCAACCAATTAACCAAAGTAATTGAAGCCCCTTAAGACCCACCAGACTTCTCATTCTAATTCAGTCACTGACTTTGTGTATCAGTTACCTCATAATTTTTAGCAGATATCTTAATGTTGTCTTAAATTGCAAGGTAGCAAATATGACATGAAGACAAAGGATTAAGAAATGAGTGTGACCATAAAGTAAGTTTCTTTCCCAGTTTTGCTGTAGGGCATTGGTCCACTGACTATGCAAATTACACTCATACTAGTCTACTCCCGGGCCTTCTCTGTTCTGAGAGAGTCAACTAGCTGCCTCTGGAGTAAAAGTTGGGCATGACTGAAATTATATCTTGCCAGCTTCTCATAGACATCAGATGTGTCTAGACAGATACCAGATATACTGGGTATGTACTGTGTTCCTTTTGGCCTGGACAAACCTCTACAACTATTCCAGGAGGCTGCAAAAACTCTGTAGACATATCCACTAGCTCTTCAATTTTCACCTGGCAACTGGGGTGAAAACAAGATGCTTTAGCTTTCAAGTACAGTAAAAAGAACAAATTAAATGTTAGTATCATTACTTTTATATTGTTGTGGCTGAGATGGGATGTGATGGACTGGAAAGAGTAGTGGAATATGTATTGCTGAAACCAAGATGACAGTTGAACAAGTGTTTTTACTTTGTGGGCAGCCATTTAAATATGGTATTCTCTAATAGGCACTTTAAATACTGGATTGAAAAACCTTTATTATAAATTTACAGCACTTGAAAGATGAAGCCTGATCCGTATAAAATAAAGACATGAATGGGAATGATTAGCACTTTGGCAATTCAAAGCAATTGGAAGATGACAAACATTATCTGCAATTGGTGAGGGTTTTCTTTTTCCCTATTTCTACAACAGACTTATTTGTAAGTCAAAATAGCTGGAGAGATAAATTTAATAGTGAAGAATTTTTTCAAGAACGTTTAATCTGTATTAATGTGACCCCATGCTATTATCATGGCCAGTGAGACCTACGATGACATGCTGAGTAAATGCTGTTTGTAAAACTTACAACTACCTGGTGGCAGCACTAATTATAGCAAGCAGTTTAACTCCAGAAAATGTATCAATCAGTTGGTGCAGCTTGAATGGCTAGTCTTCAGTTCACAGTGAAAAAACAGAATTTGTCTTCCTGGAACTGTCTACTAACTGTATGCATTGAAAAGATATGACTCTTTCTCTATTTCTAAAATACTAAACAATGTCCTGAATCATTTACAAATGTTATAAATAGAAAGAATCTCTGCCCTTGTAATCTCCAGCCTGAGGGATGAGATACAGCCTTTGTTAAGTATCTAACTGCAATTCAAATTCAACTGTACTGCAACTGTTTTATTAGGAGTTAAGTCTTCAGTAGTCAGAGAGCTTAATCAATATAAATAGTTATAAATATACAAAATAACTGTTCAATGAAGACCAAGGATATTTTGAAATTTAGACCCTTGCATCTTATTTTCCACGTGTTTTGTAAACTGCTGTGACTCTTATGGCCGTACTGACGTGGGAAGTGCTGCAGACTTGCCAACACATGATGTTTATTAAGGGCAGTTTTTTTGGACTGAATGAATAGTATTCAAGTGAGGGGTCAAAGCATAGGTGCGATATAAACATACTTTTTCAGGTGAAATGAAACATTCTATTTATTGCTGACTCAGGAATTTGTCTATATTGCTGTTCAGGTATCTGACCTCTAGCATGTCATTTCATTTCAGGTATCTGATCTCTAGCATGTCATTTCATTGCAGGTCTCATGTAGAGATGAAATTACCATCTATGTAATTTTGAGCTGTGGAATAGCAAAATCTGTTTTAAAGGAACAACCAAGCATATGTTGTATTTTAGCTGATTTAGGATGGGAGAGCTTCAAGCAAAATAATTTAATGTATACTATACCATGACTTAGCATTTAATAAATGTTACACAAATACAACTTTATGATTGAGGAAATTATTCAAGAAGAGTTGGAAAAAAAAATCTATGCAAGATATACTCTCACTAGATAATTATATTTTTTTTTAAATGAGTGGCCTAATTCTAACCTTACATTGGCTTTAAATTACTTTGAATGCAGTGACCTCAATAAAGTTATTTTTAATTTACATAAATATAATTGAGATTTGAGTAAGACCCAGATGTGCACTTGTGATTGCTGTTGCACTTGGCAGTCTTTTTTTTTATTTCTCAGCCAAGTTAAAGCAATGAAGCCATCTAATTTTTGAGAGTGTGAGATAGATTTTTTTTTTGTTTTAATGCTTATTCCAGCAGTTTCAGCAGTACAGTATGACCTGCCCTAATTGAGCAGATAAGAATTTTCCTGAAATCCCGGACTTTCTTTATGTCGTAATAGTTACTTCTGGAAGGAACCCTTCCTTCAGTTCCGGGGCTCTGTTGCAGTCAAGATCAAGGATCAAGGAGTTATTGTATTGTATTCCTTTATACAAATATCACAAAAATATGATGATTGGAGACAAATAATAGATCACTATTATTTTGTACTACTCTATTTGTTTACTGTTTATTGAATATGCCTTTTCAATCAGACATGCATTCCTGTGAACATGCCTTGCTATTATTTTGGTAAGAATTTGAGAAATTTTGAAATAGATCTGAAAATAGCATAAAATATCACCCAATTTTCTGTCTCAATACCCATAAATAGCCTTGTCTAATTCTATGGAGAGTGAAATTATCTGGAACTTATCATCTGATAATGAAAAGACACTACACATAAACTCTGTTTTAGATGGTGATTATAAATATTATTCAAACTGCTGGCTCTTGATGGGTTAAAATCAATCATGTGAAAACAGTTATTGGTGCTTCTAAACAAAGATTTTGATAAAGGTGGAAACAGAATTCTTCAAACCCTACAAATGATTTTACTTCTAGTTGTGAAAAACCTCATATCATTCTGATTTAGAAATAGATATCTAGGATGTGCAGTCTCACCAATAGATCGTCAACCCAAACTTCTTTTCCATATATAGTTTCTTCAAAGATAACCTGATTTCAGACTGTGTCCTTCTAGGTATTAACTGATTAGAGACAATAGATGGCCAATCCAAACTTCTTTTTCATACATAGTTTCTTCAAAGATAACCTGATTTCAGACTGTGTCCTTCTAGGTATTAACTGATTAGAGACAAGAGTAGACTGTATGTTCTAGGCTTTCATAAGATGTCATCGTGATTACTGGATTTTGGTATAAAATTATGAAAAAAAAGATTTGTAGAGCTGTCAGTCCTAAGAATGTAAAAATTTTTTTGTTGATTGTGAGCCAGGACTTCATTTTGCTATGTCCTCCATTTGCTTATCAGTCCTGCCATTGCACAGCAGTTGTTAAGAGACAACATTCACAGGTCTCAAATGTCTTTCATGGAGTTCCTGTTGTATGAATGCATTAAGCTTCATGGAGATAACTAGACATATCACACTTAGATGAGTATTCTAGCATATTACCTCCTTTCTGTAGAGGTATTACTGTAATTATTTCAAGTATGAGACAAAGAACAATTTGTCTTCTCGGATGAAATGAAACATTTCTTCACAAATACCTATTTCCAACAGCACCGGGCTTTTCTTCAATTAGTCCAGACTGAATAGTCTCTGATAACCCTACTGTGAAATTACAGAAAGAGCAGACATTCAGCTTGATTTTGAATCTCATCCTTTCTAGTTGTGAAGAAATCCAAACAGCATGCCATTTATCATATCCTAAATTAAACAGCTGGAGAGATGCTATAATTTTTCAGTGGACTGTGTGTTGTCATTTGCAAGGTTATTCAGAAATCCTTTGGTAAATGAACCACATATGTATGTGCTGCAACTCTGGTTCACTACAGAAGCTCACGTTCAAATGTTTTTTCCTAGTTGTTTTATCATTCATATATTTTACAAGTCATGCAAAACTGTTATTCTGAAATAATTGACCACTGTTACTATTGCTTTCTGGCTGTGCAATGTTTTGTGCCTATTTTAGAGTGAAATCAATCACAGTTAGTACTTATTTTTGCAAAATGTTATAAAGTACACTTCATGGACAGCTCACCATTTAACTGAGATTATATTTCTCTGTTAACTTTGTTAATTCAGCAACATGTTCAGAAATTGTTTCATTTTCTTTCTACATCTGTTTACAAACCCAGCAGCACTGTACACATACCAGCCCCCTCCAGGTGTCACTGCTTGAGCAGGGGGTTGAACAAGATGACCTCCAGAGGTCCCATCCAATCTCACCCATTCTGTGAGTTAACTGAATGTTAATTCACATTGTAGCTGTTACGATGAATTCTGGACTGTATCTCCTGGGTTTGGTACAATGTAATGACTTATTAATGACTTCGGTGGTGGAACAGATCATATATATGTGTGTGTATATGTGTATATATATATGTCCTAACTCTGTAGATTTAATTTGGGTAAAATCTTGGTGAATTAGTCTGAAAATCATAGAATGATATTTTATAGAAAAAAATACAATGGGGTTATTGTATGTATGTACTTCCACACATGGAAAAAAATCATGATGTTGTAAAAAAAATTCCTAATATCATATAACATTGAGTCTTTGAATAGCCTAATCTCTAAGATATATAAAATAAATGACTGACATTCCCAGCACTGGCAAATTTTCAACTTGGTATTTTGTCTCATTTAAGTTACCATATGTCCAGAAAGCTATGCACCAGTTGGAGACAATCTAAAAAAGAGTAGAAGAAAAATGCCTAACAATCAGTTACGCTAAATAAAAATCTGCAGAAGAGAAAAGTGGTGGACTTTTTTGTGGACTTCCTAAAAACTTTTAAGGATATAAACCAAGAAATTTCAGAAATTTATTTAATTAAAACAAAAATTACTTGCATTATATAATGAGACTGCATTATATTACAACATTTTATATTTTGCTTTTATTAATATACAAAAAATAGCAGTTAGCTGAAATTACTAGAAAGAAGGCCAAAGAGCCTGACAAGAAGAGAGTGAAAACCTGAAAAAAGAAGGCACAGGATCTGTGGCATACATCATCTACTTTCACTTTCAGTGCAGCTGCAAACTCTGTTTTGCAGTTATATGTAACTGTCAGCTGTATATGTATCCTAGAAAAGTTTATCTCTTTATGTCAGTGTAAGGTAGTGTCAATATTTAGTGTTCTGATGAGAAGCATATCAACAGATAAAATCCAGATTCCATTACGGTCATCCAAATCCATGATTTCCTGAAGCCTGTTTGACTTGAGTAGAGTTGGATTTAATTACAGACATTTAAAGAGAACTAGAAAATATTAAATATGACCTTGTTAGTCATATATATACCTTTTGTATATATTAGTCCACATGTAAGCGTAAGTAAAGGTCCACACATCCAAGTGTCCAAAATATAGCAATAACCATAACTAATATAATTAATGTACTGCAATACACTATTATACAATACAATATAATACAATACAATTCAGGACATAATATAATATACTAACAATATAATATAATGACATTCCATGTTTATAGAACTCAAATATTCTTTTTTTTTTTTTTCAATCATTCAAACATTTGTGGAAAGACACAATAATAATCATAGAAAATATAACCAAACCAACCAGTGTTCACAGAATAATCCTTTACACAGGTAATATAGTCTTTGTGGGGTTTTGGAATATTTAAAGCTGGAAAGCATTACTTTATATTGTGTATTTTTCCCAGTAAACTCCTCAGGGAAATACTTAGATTTGCTTGTACTTGCTCAGTTATACCATTAATAACTTTGGCTTATGTGCCCCCTTTGATCACAGTTTCAGGTCCTGTCAGGGCTGACACTGATGAACTGAGGATAAACAGCTTGCTATTCAGTTTTCGTAGGAAGTATTGGAAGTCCTGTTCACCTTGCCTTGACACTTCAATTCTGAAGCCTAGAAAATTATAGACATACCTTTATGTGATAGTGATACTATTGCACTTTTCTGGCTTATTATTTCCTCATTTCTATTGCTCAGTCTTTCTCAGCAGTCTGCTTCCAAATCACCTCCACTGTATTTCTTTGGGGACAAACCCAAACAACCCCACAAATTTATTAATTTCTTTTCATGATTATCTAGTTGCTTGAGGATGGGTATTTATCCTAGAAGTGTCCTGTTAACTACCTGTATTTCTCTCAAATCATCCTCTTTAAGGTGGACCATCTGGGAAGATTACAAGAATGCGGTTAGAGAATGCAGGGATGAAATGAGGAAAGCCAAGGCCTCCTTGGAATTAAAACTGTCAAGGGATGTTAAACTCAACAAGAAGGGTTTTTTCCAACTATATTGGAGGCAAAAGGACAATTAGAGAAAATGTGGGCCTGCTGTTGAATGAAAAAGATGCCATGGTGACAGAGGATGCAGAGAAGGCAGAGTCACTGAATGCCTTCTTTGCTTCAGCCTTTACTGCTCAGCCCTCAGGAGCTGCAGACTCTGGAGGTAACAGAGAAAGTCTGGATGAAGGAAGACTCCCCTTAGTTGAGGAATATCAAGCTAGAGAATAGTTAAGGAAACTGCATATCTGCAAGTCCAGGGGTCCTGATGAGACGCACCCGGGAGTGCTGAGGGAGCTGGCAGAAGTCATTGCTGGGCCACTCTCCATTATCTCCTAGAGAACACGTGAGGTGTCCATGCCTTAGATACAAGTCCTCTTCCTGTCCTACTGAAGAGATTTCTCAGAAGTCTTTCAGAGTTTCTTTCTCATTTATATTCTGTTGCACCCCCTTATTTACAGTTCCATTATTTAATTCACCTTTCAAGCAGAAGTTCAATTGCAAATATATATTCCAGATGCATCTTTTTGACCTTTCCAAGACTCATGAATAGTTTGTGCTGTCAGTCAGTTACACTTTGATGATAAAGCCAACCAATCAGTCTTAGAAAATGATACCAGGACAAGGTATCTCAAACATTATGGGGCAGGGTCCTACAAAATCTTCCTAGAGGATTTTCGGATCTCACTGTTAGAAATGGAAATTTCAGTAAAGAAATCATGCTTCTGTCAGCACACAATATATTCAATTTGTGTTAATTTTTTCTTTAATAAGTGGTTTGTAGAGGCCTGATTACAAATAACAGGTATAGAAATTAGTTCTGAAATAGCCTTTTGTCTTTAGCCACGCACATCAGTACTAGATTTACATTGACCGTTTACAATGCTCATATTATTGGAAACACTGAGCTAAAGAAAATAATACTCAAGGTGTTTTTTTCCCCCTAGCATGAAAAGTTGTGTTTGAACATTTGTTTGATAAAATGAGTTCTCTTGTGATGTCTAAACCTATCAAAATAAATTAATGAAGAGGTTTCTGAGCTTACAAAGACTATTCTTTAAGGAACTACACAGGATTTGGACAAGATTTATTGAAATTTTTGTTGGAATGACAGCTCAACATCCACTTCAAAGTAAGTTCAATTAAATTAGCATTCCATCACAGGATATTAGATTCATGGTGTGCAGAGAAATTATAGGTTGATATTTGCATATATTGCAATCCACAAGGGGAACGAAGCATATGGAAAAAGGAGTAAGCAGCAGTAATAATCAAATTAATTTGTTGTTATAACTATGTAGCAAATACAAGTCAAGGTAAAATAATTTTTAGAAGTGGTTCTAGTTAAAAATATATAAACTCATTACTGAAAATAAAAAATTGCCTTGCTAAACTATAGTTTCTTTTGCTCCAGGTTTTCTTAGGCTATTAATTTTCTGGTAAAAATGAGAAAACACAACCCCAAACCTAACAAAAAATCTAACAGAAAAAACAGGATATGCAGTAATATAAAGCTTTCAAGAAAATGAGACAGTTGCTAAAATGATTTTCATTTATGTTTTTAGTGAAGAGGAATGAAGCTAAAAAGCGTTTAATGTATTGCATAATGATTTCAAAGTCTTCAGATGGCATTTGCCTCGCTAAGTATAGAGTTTAGGTGTGTCTATCCGAGCTTTTCATGGAGGTCTTACTTCATAGTCAATAAAATCTGGTTGATAGTGGAGTCTAGGGCATGATCCACCTCTTTGTAAGACAAGCTTAAAATTGTTCAAAATAGCTGCTTCAGAAAAAGCAATACTTTCTTTTTATTCACTGGTCAGAAACATGTGACTAAACTATATGGTGACATCTATAAGATTTGTTTTCTGGGATTCGGATATCTTGCTTTATCCCAGATTAATATTGCTTCTTTTTTTCTATTTTTGTGCCTCCATGTTCTTATTTGTGAAAAAGTATTTCTCATACTGACATTTATTAAACTCTCTAGGAGAGATGGATGCAAAGTGATGAAAACCTACTGGAAAGCATCTCTGCAGAGAGAGACCTGGGAATCCTGGTGGACAATAAACTGACGATGAAGCAGCAATGTGCTCTTGTGACCAAGAAGGCCAATGGACTCCTGGGGTGTATTAAAAGAGTGCTGACAGCAGGTAGAACAGCACTTTGTGGTGGAGAAGGTTCACCCCCAAAGTGATTGCAGCACTTGAGTAACACGCTGGAGGAGAGAAAATGAAGAAGGAAGGAGCAAGGGAAAAAAAAAAAGTAAGGAACAAGGAGCAGCAGAAGGAAATCACTGTACCCTGACATCAACCACTTGCACTGCCTGTCCCCTCATCTAAGGAACACACTGTAAGAACAAGGAGAGTAGAGACTGGGAAGGGGAGATGAGGGTGCTTGGAGTGAAGTTAAGTCTAGGAAAGAATGGAAAGGTGCTTTCCTTAGCTATTTAAATATTTGTCTTTTTTTGGTGACATCTGAATTAGTAAGCAAATATTTCAAATGAAGTTAAATTCCCCAAGTAAAATCCATTTTTTGTCCATGAAAGTAACTGGGGAATGTGTTTCTTGCTTTTATTTTAACCCAGGAATTCTCTTGCACTTGTTTTTTGTATTTTCTCCCCTGTGATGTCAGGAAGGATAGGAGACAGAGAGAAAGAAAAGGGGTGTCTGTGTGGGTGTTTGACTGCTAGCTATGGCCAATTCACTACAAGAGCACATTTAAATTAATCAAAATATGGGAATTATTCACATCTTTTAGAAATGCAGCTGTCAGAAGTAGCTAGCCTTGCAACTCAATGCCTGGGTTCAAATAGAGCCATAGACATTCTTACAGTCAAGGAGCGACCTAATCAGAATATGTTGTTGAGCAAGAACACAAAACATAGAGATTTTTTTGTTGTTTTCTTTCTTTCCAAGAATAGGCCCTGAAGCTTGTATTTTAGATAGCAGATCATCTGCTTGGTCAATCACACACAACAAACAGACAATTTGTGTCTATATGTGTTAATTGACATCTATCAAAACTTCTCCTTTAATATTTTTAAATAACTATTCTTCTCTGTAAATACAGGGGTTTATTTTACACTGACATAAGCACCCTAGCAACCATCTTGGCTTATTATTTTTGTTTCTTGCTCTCTCTGTTACTACAAGAAAAGATTAGTTTATGAACAAAATCAGTTCCTTTCTCACACTGAAGCTATCAGCATGCTGACCAGCAGTCCACTCCATAAATGTGTATGTACTATAATAAAAATATAGCTGAGCATCCTAAATTGTAAGAACAAGTAGAATTTGTGCCTGTGATCATTAAGTACTCTATTATGAGATTGCTGAAAGCAATTGCCATATACCTTGTATTGTCTTTGCATGGCAAGGTTTTATTAGCCAGGTGTGTTTGTTGTGTGTAGAGGGATGGCTTCTGTGAGAAGCTGCTAGAAGCTTGCCCCATGACCAAGAGAGCCAATGCCAGTCGGATTCAAGATGGACCTGCTGCTGGACAAGGCTGAGCCCATCACTGATTGGTGGTAGCACCTCTGGGTAGCACCCTTATTTAAGAAGTGGGAAAAGTTACTGCAAAACACAGCAACTGCAGCCTAGGAGAAGAATGAGAACACGTGAGAGAAATTGTTCTTTAGACATCAAGGTGAGTGAAGAAGGAGGGGGAGAAGGTGCTCCAGGCACCAAACCAAAGGTTTCCCTGCAGCCTATGGTGAAGACAATGGTGAGGCGGGCTGTTCTTCTGCAGTCCATGGAGGTTAATGATGGAGCAGATATCCACCTGCAGTCTATGGAGGATTCCACAGCAGAGCAGGTGGATGTGCCCAAAGGAGGGAAGATTATCTGAAGAAGGCTCCTGGAGATAGGAGTCCATGCTGGAGCAAGTTTGTGTCTGTGTCATGTCCCCATGTGGGACCCATGATGGAGCATCTTGTTCTTAAAGGATTCCACCCCATGGAAGGGACCCATGCTGAAAGTTTGTGACGAAGTGCAGCCCATGGGAAGGATTCATGTTGGAAGAGTTTGTGGAGGATTTTCTCCTATGGAAGGTTCCCCACACTGGATCAGGAGTCTTCCTCTTGAGTAGGCAGGAGCAGCAAAAGAAACCTCCATTCCCTGTCCTCCTGCACCTCTCAGTAGGAGGTAGAGAATTCCTGAGTGACATTATGCTCAAGAAGAATGGGGGGTACAGGAAAGAAGTTTTAAGATATTTTTTTGTTTTATTTCTCATTACCCTACTCTGACTTTTGATTAGTAAAAAATTAAGGTATTTTTCCCAAGTTGAGTCTGTTTTGCTGGTGGTGGTACTTGGTGAATAATCTCTTCCTGTTCTAATCTCCACCCACAAGCCTTTTGTCATACTTTCTCTCTCCCGTCCAGCTGAGGACAGGGAGTGATAGAGTGGCTTGGTGGATACCTGGCATCCAGCCAGGGTCAACCCACCGCATATGGCTTATCCACTGCAGTCAAGCCTTAAAGTTTTGATTGGGTTCATAGAAAATGACTACATGGTTTCTTTTAAAATGTTTTAATTTTAAAATTTCATTGCTTTACTTTAATAGACATATTGTTCTATACCTTATTACTAAGTACAATATGCTTCAGGATGAACTCTCTCTTGCTGAACCAGAAATTGATAGAATTCTTATTAAAATATCAAAAAAAATATGATCATAGGTAGCCAACCTGCTTTGAAACTGAAAAAGAAAACTATCTTACTGAAGATCTTTGTCATCATGTTAGGGAACTTTCATTGAAACTGTTGCCTGAATCAATTTCCAGATCTGAGAATGTGACAATGAACAACTATATTTAGACCTATAAATATGTAGGAAGCTTGGTGTCTCCATTTCTTGACTGTAATAGAAGTTTGGGACTGCAGTGCTTTAAAAACTAGTTTTTTCAGTCAAATGAGTAAAAAATGAGATTCTAGTTAGAGGGTTACAATATATTGATTGTTTTTTGTTTTTGTTTTTGTTTTTTTTTTTTTAATATTCCAAATTCTTGTTTCTGCCACTAACAGTACATATAATAGAAAAATGTTTTTCATTGCTGATGTTATTTATATTTCTTTTTGCTGTTGTACTTCTCCAAACCCTGGAATAATAGAGAAGAAAAAGAAAAAAGTAGTAGCAGTCACTGGAAAGGGAGGAAAATGCCTTGATTTTCACTGTATTTTTCCTATGCCATTGAACGGCATAAAATGTAAAAGGAGGAGGAAAGAGAAACATTAGCATTTCCATGAGAAGCTAAACTACTGCATTAAAGATTTTTATTATTTTTTTTTTTCATACATGTCTGTTTTTATATACATGGTAAAATGGAATCAGATTATTGGTCAGTGCTAGTATTAGCAACTATCAGTCTACACTAAAAGTAATGCTTTCCTAAAGAAAATGAAAGTTTTCACTATTAATATTTGTGGGTTACTTTTTGTTCACTCACTTTGCAAGCAGTATTCACAGTTTCAACTCTGGAACAGAGTCTTTTGGAAAGAGGATTGGAAGCCCAGGCATGGTAAGAGAAAAATGCCTGTAACTTTTGTTTGTTCTTCAGTGAGAATTACTGTCTGTATTGCTGAGCAAGTGTGCTCTGTCATGCACCTGCTTTTCCAATCATCCATACTGGAACACATTGTAGTTCTTTCTCTGCGTGCCCAAGTTTCCTTCCAAAGGAAACCTTAGCGTATAAAGACACAATGCATACTCAGGTGTCTGGCATGTGTCTAGAATGCTTCCAGACTATGTACTTATAGATCCAAGATTCTAGAGCATACCTGTCCTGTGTTGTTGATGTGGTCACTATTTATTCATTTAAACCAGTTTGGATAATGATAATTTTAACTGTCATTTAGTTTTCACTCTTGAATAGTTTTATCATGAATTTCAGAAGGAGTGGGTAATGAATAACACTGTTTGATTGCTTTTTCAGTGATAAATAGTTTAATGATGCTTTCCTTGTATTTCCTCTCAGTTCAGGCACTGAAAAAAGATTCTGCAGATTCCTGAAGCACCAAGAAAATACAGAAATCTCTAAAAAAGATTTAGAAAAAAAAACTAAGCAAAAATAAGAATAACATTACATGTGCCACAGGAAAAAAACCCAAAATCCCCACAAACAAACAAAAATCCCCACAAACAAACAAAAAAACTCCAAACTCCATCACATTATAGTCATCACACATGGACGTGGGACTGGAGCAACACTTTCCATGTATTCATATTCTGTGTTTCATTAATATAGGCTGCTCTATGGTTGGCCACATATATTTCAGATGTACTTACCTAACAAACTAACATAAGAATTGTGTCTTAATCTTTGTGGGTTTTTTTTTTTTTTGGTGGGGGGGGGTGGTGGCTGGTTTCATTAAAAAGAAAAATGAGGGGAAATAATTTTTTTTTATGTTTGTATTTGCTTGTAATGCTGGTTTGCATATCATGAAATTACTAGGTAAGATTTATATGAAAGAAGTTTTAGATTTGTCTCTGTATTACACAGTAAACGTGCCAGTGAAAATCAAGAAGGGATAAGAGATCAATCTAGTTAATGTGACAGAAGCTAGACATGATCCAAGGTGGAGGAAAAGCAAGGACCCAGCAAGCAGAAGAAAACAAAGGGAACAAAAAGCTAAATTTTGTGTGGATCTCAAATTGTTACTGAGCACATGACTGAGATCTGGCTTTGTAACTTAAATATCAGCATTGGTCTGTTTAGACCAATAGACAGATTAAAGGCAGCTGGGAAAGGCATAATGTGCCAGCTTTAATGGTGGCACAGGAATAGTGGCAATGAACTAGGGAAATGACTTTAGATGATCACCAATAATTTTAATTGATGAAGAAAACTCATCCAGTGGAAAAACCTAATTGGCAAACTAGTGAGTAAAAGTGATTTAATGTGTTCTGTGGATCAGAAAATAAGACCTGGCATGGAGTATTGGCTATTAGTGCAGCTGTTGTGAAGATGATCTGTATTGGAAAATTGAACTGAAAAAAGCCACTGGTGAACAGAGGCATTGGGAAAAATACTGACATTTAGCAGCATTTTCTGCAAGAAGTTTAGAATTTTTGTTCTCCTGAAGTTACCACTAATTACATAGCAAGTCGTCATAAAGGCACTGAAAGAGTCAAAAATACATAGAGCGGTTTGTCAAGAGTCAAAATATTAAATGAATAGCAAAACCAAGAAGGCAAGACCCTAACTCTCTAATGTGAGATAATCCCACATTCTGTGTTCAATTTTTGTATGGCTAAAGATATTTTTCATTGTTTGACAGCTTTTAGGGAGGCTGATGTATTCACCTGGAATATTTGAGTAGCATTTTGTCAGTGAAATGTGGTCTTACCTCTTTTGTTCCCCCTTGAGAGGAAAACCCTGATCACAATAATTTAAAAGGTTAGACTATCCAAGACAGATCATAAACTGTGAAATGTTATCAGAGAGTTGTAACTTAATATTTTGCTACTATGATCTAGCCATCTGCTAGCCAATGTTGGAGGTAGCTTAAAAAAATGCTTAATGTTTTAAGCTAGGATGATCACTTTATATTTTATGACTGAACTGATAAATCAGATGTGTTATTTTTTTGCAAAGTAGCCATGCTTAGCTGGCAACTGAAACAATAAACTGAGACTGTGCATGTATGCAGAATGTCACTACAGTATCTAATGTGTGAAGTTCTACACTGGGCAGAGCACTTGGATGAAAAGGGAATTGATGGGTAATGAATAGCTTGGCATTTTATCTGAGATTTAGAGAGCCCAGAACAAGAATCAGTTTATAAATGCCAAAATCACTTACAGTATAGGAACAAGCGCACAACTTCAAGTAAAATATTTTTCCTCCTGCTGACTATGTGCTATAAACCTTTCCCTCCCTAGGACTGATGAAAAAACATAGTGTTTAATGAGATATACTATTCCAAAGAATTATCTAACATTTGTTTATTGCAAAAGGACATGGTTAAGACCTACATATTTTGAAAAAAACTTACTGAATTTCAGTTTTAACATTATAATATTTAGATATTGAGTATGTTTATTGACTTTCAGTACTTCACAGTCACTCAAAGTGATATATCTGATTGATGATAAAAGCCAATTTCTGCCATCTTATATAAAATAGCATTTTATTTTAAATCTAGTCCTACTGAAATCAGAAAGACAATCTGTGGAATAAGTGGCTGCCAATGGTAAATAAGGGTGGCAGGAGCTTGATCAATGTTTTTTTGTTTGTAACTTCTGGTTGAAGTGAGTACAGCTATTTACTACCAGCTTTATATTCATCTCATCTGCTGTACCTGTGGTATCAGGTAAGCCAAGTCACTGTTTGGCTTTAAAATCCATTGTTAAAGATGTCTTGATTTGATTTAATCTTGATTTATTTGAAAGATCATTGATTTTTCTTTACTGTGGAACTTTTGTTTTGTTTCCAAAATCTGCAGTGCTTTGCACTGGGTTTGCTGTTAAGAAGCCCCTTTGTAAAATAAAGTTGTGGTTAAAAAAAACAACTGTGTGGAGGTTACCTGGAGACTTCACAATGTGACATTTTCTCTGTAAAAGTACTGTGTGAGAAGTAAACAGCAATACAGGAAGAAAAATGTCCTTTTAAAAAGCACAAACCTGCTATACAAGATAAGCAGAGGGGATAATGAATGTTATAAACCCTGAAAATTACTGCTTATTTTAGAAAAGTTTATATGTCAGAGAGGAAAAAAAGTACATTAAAAGAACAGAGTAATTTGTGTACACAAGACTGTAGTACTTTCCCAATTAAAAGGAAAACTAACTCTGATTTTATTGGTTAACTTGAGTTCCTTTACAGAGACAAACATTCTGGTATTGCTGTTCAGGCTACCAAGTGTCATGTATTGTCAGCTCCTGTGGGATGTTACTTTGGTACATCACAGATTTGTTCGGATCATCAGCTAATCAGTAGGTAATACTGAGTAAACAGGTTTTGTATAGATTGCCAGAATTCATTCTGTAAAAAACCAGGAACATCAGTACAAATTCAACTGGAGCAAAAATATAGCGGTGAATGCCCAGAGGAGATGATTTAGAAGATAAGAAAGTTTGTCCAAATGCTTTTTGTATTCAGTCCTTAACATCTCTCATGTCAGTGACAAGGGTTTTCAGTGGTATGGGCACTTGTCTGTTAAGGATTGGAAAGCAATCCCAAACACATTTCAAACACCAATGTTGAACACCAATGAATCAAATATTCCAGTCCTTTATCAAAGAAACCTCCTTAGGCTTCTTCCAATGTTTTTCCAGTCAATGGCTATGGAATTTGATCTCATAGAGTTAAGTCACTCAGTTGTTTTGTTCTAATTTTGTTTTTCATTAAATAATCTCTGTTTTCATGGGACGCAATTAATGCTGAGCAGTGATCATACTAGATGTATCTACTCTCTATACATACATATATATAATTTCAAAATCACATAAACAGAAAGCCTCTGATTTTGTTGGTCCAGACAAAGGAAATTATGCAGCTGGACTTTCACCTTCACAGACTAAGTGTAAATAGAAGAGATCTGAGAAAAAAAAAATCTTGTAAATTTTGAATTCTTCACTCAAGTGACCTCTTCTAGAAACTTGTCCTGAAGTTCTTCTTCCTGCTTGTCATTGAGTTCTCCTCCATGCCATCAGAGAGAGAGGCTGCTGTTCTCTATCCTCGGTACAGAAGTGGAGACACCTCTATACAGACATTCTTTTGCCTCATCTTTGGTTAGGTATTAAACTATCAGGAATATGTGGGGAGTGCTAGCTCTTCTGTGTTGACTATTCGAGACTATAACCAGTTAGGTTACATGATTGTCCTTAAGGAAGTAAAATCAGATACATGCGTCAAAGAATAAGCATTATTAAGCTCTGCTTGTATTTTTTAAGGGTACATTTATTTTTATTTTTCAGTACCTGAACATTTTTCTCAGGCAGATAACTATGTACCTAGTTTAAGATAAAATAAAGCACACTGCACCTATGGCAGAAATGTTGAACCTGGCTGAAGAATAAACTTCTTCCTCAAAAGAAAAGCATAAAACAATCAGAGAAACCCAACATCAGGGCTGATTAACAAGACATATGATAGGCAGCTGTGGGAATTAAAGGTCATTGCTAAACATGAAACACATTTACCCTTTTAGCTACAGTCCTGTTGTCCTGTTCAAGCAACAAACCCTTGAGATTTCACTGTTACCCATCTATGTTGAGTTACATTGCTAATTTGAATGCCTAGTGATTATGGTGCGTTATGATATCAATTGAAAGGTCAATGAATTCAGGAAATTAATTTCCTATAGCTTATATGACAGTCATTTTCTGATTTTCAACAAAAATTGGATAGTTGATAACTTTCCATATTACATAAGACAACAGTCAGGGAATACAATAGCATTCACAGAGAGATATGATGTGTTTGTGTGGGTTTTAAAACATCAGATTAATAAATGAAAAATAACAACAAACAGCCAAGGCTCCCCTGTAGAAAACATTAGCTCTATTTCATATGCTGATTAAGACAAATACAAAAAATATGATATAAAATATGGTTTCAAAACTCCATGGTATGTAAGGTTTTTTCCCTCTTCATTTAAAAAAGTATAAGAGGGTAAAATATGTATGCAAACAGGTATGGAGAAATGTATTAAAACAATGTTTACAAATATTTGTTTGAATTCCAGATGAGTGTTTGCTTTAACTGTTTTCAAACTGCTTTTCTTTGCAAACTGTAAATATTTACAAGAAGAAATGTTTGCTTGTAAGGATGCTTGGGGGAGTACCATTTTTTCTATAGGTATTTACTCATATGAGAAGAAAGGAATACACATATGGACATATGTATTTATAATTTGGTGTTTGCTATTCTCACTATTCTCTTTACAGTCAACTATACCAGGAGTAGAAAAAATATCATGTGATAATGATGACTAATCATGTACAGAACATTATGAGTAACTTTGGGAAAAAATCTGCAGACTTAAATTGTTCACATTTATTGTCCATTGAACAATTAAAACCAACAAATCAATAGTAATTCAAATAATAAAAAAAAATCAGTAACCAATGGCAAAAAATGGTCTATTTTCTTCTTCATGTTTTATCAGTTTTAAGAAGATTTTTGAAAAAACAATTTGGTTTTATGGCTTGGTACTCTTAAAGCACTGGCTTTGTCAACACTGTGAAAAACTGAAACTGAGTTTACATCATGTATTAGATGAAGGTCTAGTGTGAAATTAATTTTATATAGAAATCTATGATTTACTATTCTAGTTCACTTTTGTAAGTTAAAACATATTTACATGGGAACAGGTCTACTTCTCAGTTACAGTTCTTTTCTCAAAATTCCCATATAAAACAATTTGTGTCATTTAAAAACTGAATTTACAGGAAGGTAAACTTTTAAGATCAGGTCTAACTAAACATTTAAATTATGTCTTTAATTTAAACATGAATAAGCACTGATCATTACTTTGCTGTATGGAACTGTGAAACCTTTCTTTTTCTTCCTCCCACCCCCAGAAACACAATTTTAAACTTGTCACAGCTTTTGTATGTGATATTAAGTTTGTGATTCTGCTTTTTGACTGCTGCTGTCAGTATAGCCTTGCATAATGTTTTCTGCTCCAGTTGTTCTTTATAATCTCTATGTTATTGCACAGAAATGAAACTAATAAAGCCTTTATTTAGGATTGGTTTTTTTTTCTGATATTTTTATTCTCCATGCAATATCTCTTCATCAGAAAGTGAACAGAAGCATAAAAAAGAATGTCCCTCCCACAAAGGCCAAACAAATGTACTTTGAAAATAAGTAAGCATTAAAAAATAAACTGTGTGAAATTATGGACCAATTAAATTAAATCATGTTATTGATTTGGTTTGTCTCAGTTGTAAGCCTCTTATTTTCTTTGATCTGATCCAACCACTTAACTACTAAAATATTATTCGAGTTGAAATCTATTCAAATTGTAATGTTTCATATGCCCTTTAAAGCTGAAGGTATTTGACAAGGCTGACTGTGTCATCCAATATATTTCACCTTCTAGTTGTTAAAATCCAATAGCAAAGCTACCAAGAACTGGAGAGAGGGAGAAACACTCAAGAAAATATTGATTTTAAAATATTTTGTCAACAAATAGATCTTGAAAACTGAAATGTATAATGTACCTCTCAACAGAAGGTACCTCTTCACAGAAGATGTGAATGAGGCATACATGTAATAGAGTAACATGAACGCTCCAACAGAAAGATCTGGTTTTAGCTATTATTTCTGTCTCATTATCAGCTCTCAGTGTAGACTTCAATTTCTCAATAGGCTAATAAAGTTTTTTGAGGAGAAGAGAGGATTTTGCAAAGAGGGTGTACACATTCATGCCACAGCATATGTTTCCAAGACCTGATATAAGTCATACAGTTCTAGTTAAAAATAGAACGGTAGAACTATGAATTCTGACTGCCATGAGATAAACTAATTTTATCTGACTTATACTAGTAATAGTATATTGATTATAATAAGCTACTAAAAATTCCCATCACTTTGAAGTGTGAAATACTTGTGGCAGATGTTTACAAAGTGGAAATCAACTTGGTTTACAGTGGTAATTCATTTCAGTTGAATTTATGGAAGGTAAATTACCCATTGAAGGTGCAATTTGAATTTCAAACAAATGTTACAACAGTACAGCTTTTACAAATAATTTTCTATAAGAAGGGACATTCCTAGCACCGAATACATGCTTTTCTCCAAACCTTGAAGGTTACCAGACCTCTGTATTGTCAACATTAAGCATAGGAATCAATATGAAAGGAATAAATGATATAGTTGTGCCAAAATAGGATTGTCATTTTTAAAGGGCCAATACAGAAATTTTCAAAAACTTAGAAAAAAAGGAAGAAGGATCTAAACACAAATACATATGTACCTCACAGTACCTCGATTAAGCTGAGCATTCATTTGTGATTCTTTTGCAAGATGAAAGTATGTGACAATTTTAAGAAGAAATATTTTTTGTGTACTTGTCTATAAATGTGACTTATGAAGGAAGAATACTGAATTCTGCAGTACAGAATTCAGAATACATAATTCTGAATTGTGCAAGGTAGAGAATATAGGAGCAAAGTGGTTTCTCTGAACTTTCCTACTGTTGCCTGGATGTTTTGAGTGATCTTGCAACTAAAATCATCCTACTCCTTTCCGATACATGATGATCATGAGATACAGAAAGCAGTTGGGTTTTTTTTTCCTAAACTGGACAATACAAATTCTCCATCAACTCTTCTTAAGAAGATAAAAATCAGGCAGAGAGATGTCTGTCTGCTTCAGAGAAATTATGATCACTGAATACACAGAAATGTATTTGACCTGCACTGAGACTCATCAAACAAATTAATGATGCATCTGTCAGCCTTCTCTGACCCTTGTTTCAACATTACTGTCATGGAGTACCTGTGTTTTCTGCAGGCAGAATTTTTCACCCTTAAACCAATCAGCTCTATACTGACTTATGTTTTCAAAGGTCTTGGGGTGCTAATTTGTGACAAAATAAAAATGATGAGAGATTAAATTATACTGCTTTTCGTGCAAAATATGGAACAGTCCAGCTTTAGTAATACATAATTTTGGTTTTATGATGCAATATTTTGTAATAAATTTTGAATTTGTTTGAATTTAAATTTATAACTAGGTCTTAATGTGATATTTGTTTTACCACAGACCATTCCTATATAACCCCTGAACCTGAACACACAGGTTTGGTTGTAGGTCTTAGTACTTGGGATCCTTCATGATTATTGTCAGAAAAGTACCCTACAAGGCTCTTATTAAAAGTTAAGTGCTTCATCACAAGTTATAACTCCAATCTTGACTTCCAGACATAAACATTTTATTCAAAATAAGTAACTTTTTATCTTTTTTTTTTTTTTATTTTAAACTGCTGGTTTTTGTCTAGTCAATTTTTATTTGGTGATTAAATATTGAATTAAGTTAATGGCTTCCACTTTGATAAATTATTTCATTATTAGTATAGAGTTGCATCATCTGGCATAGGCAAAAATTGATGGTATTTAATATGAATACTCAGAAAGTATTTGCATTGAGAAATCAGGTTGTTAGAAAATAATATATATTCTGTTAAAGACAATATTGCAGAGACAGAGCAAAAATCTATAAGAAAAAACTATTCTGAACATAGAAGAATCACCTCTGAATACTGCCATTTCTTACACAATTGTTTCATAGAGTGTTCTGAATATTTTCTGAAACTGTGTAAACTGTTTCTGTGAGTTTCTGTGAGTTCTGTAATATCCCATTACAGGTGAAAAACCAGCTTAAATGTGAACGCTAACATGGCAGATAACTGGGTGTATGTGTGTCTGAAAATTTTGATAAAGCTTGGACTGAGCAAAAGTGGCATGTCCTGAATCCTCTAGTTGACAGTGACATGAGACAGAACTACCAGTCAGGAGAGCTATCACATATTGCATTTCTGCACAATGACTGTTTAGCTTCAGGAATAAAAAAGTTGAAGATCCTGGCTGAAGGAAAGATATGGGGAGTGGGAGAAGGTGACAGGGATCAGAGAGTTGTGTGGATACAAATGCTGGGGAATGGCTTTGGGCAGTAATACACAAGAAAGAACTAACATGACTTTCTGTCCAGCTGTCCTGGACCAGCAGTAACCTCCTTGTAGGGAAGGGATGTCAAGAGCTAGTGAACTGAAGAGCTGAAGGGGAGTGAGTTAATATTTGAGAGAGCAACAATGAAGTTAAAGCTGAAATCTGCTCTGTTCTTAAATAAAACCTGGGATCTAAACCCACTGTGGGTTGCCACTTTGTTCTCAACTATGACAGATAGACTGCAATTCATCTTACCTGGCTAGATATTTAATTCAGTTATTTTCAACAGGTGCTGCTCTCAAATTTCCCCATTTCTCCCTACTGATTATTCAAAGCAAGTTCAGATACATCTGATGGAAGACAGACTAGTTACACCCTTGGTGATATCATTGCTCATGCAATTATATGAAATTGCTGAACTTTCTAGCATTCAAATGCCCACAGGTTGAAAGATGAGGCCTGTGTCCCTTGGTGAAATTTATTCATTTTCTGCTGGAAGGAAAACAAAGAAGTTATCAGATACTAAGCACAGGTAAGAGTTTTCTGAAAAATCAGTACCTGCTAGAATTTGAAATATCATAGAATTGTTTGAGTTGGAAGGGACCTTAAAGATCATGAAGTTCCAACCCCCCTGCCGTGTGCAGGGACACCTCCCATTAAAGCAGGTTGCTATGGTCAGATACATAGTATCATAGAATCATAGATTCATAGAACAGGTTGGGTTGGAAGGGACCTTCAAAGTTCAAGCCCCCTACAATGAGCAGGGACATATTCAACTAGATCAGTTTGCTCAAAGACCTGTCCAACCTGACCTTGAATGTTTCCAGGGATGGGGCATCTACTGCCTCTCAGGACAACTGGTTCCAGTGCCTTATTACTCTAATTATAAGACATTTCTTCCTTATATCTAGTCTAAATCTTCCCTCTTTCAGCTTAAAACCACTACCTCTTGTCCTATTGCAACAGGCCCTACTAAAGTTTATCCCCATCTTTCTTATAAGCTCCCATTAAGTATGAAAGGTCCTTCCTTCTCTTCTCAGAGTGAAAAACACCAGCTCTCTCAGCCTGTTCTCATAGGAAAGGTGTTCAAGCTCTCTGATCATTTTTATGCCTTCCTATGCACCTGCTCCAACAGATCCACATCTTTGACGTGTTGAGGGCTCCAGAACTGGATGCAGTACTCCAGGTGTGAGTCTCTCAAGAGAGAAGTAGAAGAGCAGAAACACCTCCTTCAATCTGCTGGCCATACTTCTTTTGATGCAGCCCATTGACTGGCTTTCTGCAATCAGAGACTCATAATTGTTGTAAAGAGGCACCTGGGAAGGCTGAATGAGCAAGGAGGGGGTTCACCTACCACTCCAAGAATGGACTTACTTCCATTCCTCTCCTTTATGGTATTACCTTCAGTCTGTCAGGGATGCCAATACACAACAAATTGACCATGATCCAGCAATGTATATATGATAACATTTTATTTGTTCAGAGCTTTCACTGAAGCCCAGGAACTAACTGCTGCATGAAGAGCCACCTCTTGTTTACAAGAGGGGGGAAATATGCTTCTAAGATCTGGTCCAAAAATGCTCTTTTTTTTTTTTTTTTCATTTATTTTGATGGATTAACATTAGACTCTTAAGCATTTTACTTCAGTGTCCTCTTTGGTTCAAGAAGTATTTTTGTCATGGAGCTGTAAACTAGAATTCAGACTTGGTTTAGTGTTTCAAAGAAGTCAGGATTGGCTCTCAGGGCTCACAGCTTTAACATTTCTTCCGTCTTGATTTATTCAAGTCACTTATGCACATTAATTAATGTTAAAATTGCTCAATGCTAGAATGTTCTTGGAAAACTTGAAGAGAAAACCAAGAAATAGTGATGTCAACTCAGTAAGTGGCACTCAAGACGCTGAGTGAGCACTAATTCAGAAATCAGGTGTTTGAAAGGAATCCATTCATAATATGACATTTCTTTGGGGATTTTTGCTCTTTATTACAATGAAACAAGACTGTAATCATTGATAATGTCATAAATGCATAAAGAAGGGTGAATTAATGGCTTGATACTAATTATATGAGAAATTTCAGAGGACTACTCTTTAAATACTGAATAAGAGAGGGTAAATTACACACAATATTGCTTTACTCTAACTCCTATAGTAATCCCACTTGACCAATTGTGTTCAGAGTCTAGAACATGCCCCTATGATTTTAACACAGAACCAGTAATGTTCTGAAGGAACTAGGACACCAACTCAGTTAGGATCCAAAGTGAGTTTCCTGCCTTTTTCTGAGATTTATCTGGTCCATGTTGCCTTACTTATGGTGACACTGTACATTCCTCTCCATCATTTATCAGCAGTCCTCAGAAACTGGGGAGGTCCCAGCCGACTGGCGTCTAGCAAATGTGATGCCCATTCCTTCCATGGCCGGAAGGATGATCCAGAGAACTACAGGCCTGTCAGTCTGACCTCGGTGCCTGGGAAGGTCATGGAACAGATCGTCCTGAGTGCCATCATGCAACGCATGAAAGACACCCACGCGATCTGGCCCAGCCAGC
>BJBW01003576.1:1219-26441 GCA_004320125.1 Scolopax mira
GATGCGGGGCGGGCGGCGCTGCCCGGGTTCAGGCGGTGGCAGGCGTTGTTTTCCTCGGGAGAGCGGAGGGAGGAGGAGGAAATCTCCGGGTTTTTAATGAAGGGGTGCAGCAGGGCTGAGCGCTGGGATTACACGGCGCGGAGACAGAGCTGCGGGCTGTGTGCGTGTGTGTGCGCGCAGGGCCGGTAGTCTCCGCCCGTCTGCCTGCTAATCGCACGTTTTCCGCTGTTAAAAAGAAACCGAGACGCTGTGGCCGAGCCCAGCGCTGTCTCCGTGACTGTGACATGAAAAGATGGCGCTCTCTCCCCTCCCCCAGCCTCCCTCTCGGCTTACACTTCCTCCCCAACAGCTTTTGCCTTCCAGTTTTTTAAAGCCCTCTTTTCTCCCTTCCTTCCCCCCATCACTCCCGCCGCCCCCCCCCCCCCCCCCCCCCCCCCCCCGCGCTCCCCCGGCCGGATGCCACCAGCTTCCCAGCCGATCGGTGGGTCCCCTCGGTTGCGACGACTTTTTTTTTTTTTTTTATCTCTACCTCGCTATTTTCGCCTCTCCCTTTTCTCGGAAACCTCGATCTCCCTCTCCTTGTGAACTTCTGCTGTTAATGGGAGGCAGTTTGCGGGAGCCGGGGGGAGGAAAAGCGTGGGGGGGGATGTTACCCAGCCTCTTATTCCTCCCTCCATCCATTTCCACCCTCTCCCCCGAGGCAGCGGGGGTAGGAAAGCGATCCGGAGCGAGGTGTGTGCCTGTCGGGGGGCACGGGGGGAGGGCAGGGAGGAAAGAGGCTCCCTGAGGTGCCTGCCCGCCCCGGCGACCCGGTCGCGCTGTGGCTGCCCTCGCCGCCGCGGGAGCGACACGGGGGGGGAGAGGGGGGGAGGCATCCCCGTCGGAGGAGTTTACCTGTCTACAAATGTTTTTTTACGGTGCTACGCGCACCAAGGTGGTCCTGGCTCCCGCGGTCCCTTTCTGAGACAGGAGGGTTGCTTTCCGCCTTGTTCCCCGCGTTCATCACCAGACCGCTCCAAGTGCTAAGTTGTTTCCCCCCTCCTTTTTCTTTTTCTTTTTTTTTTTTTTTTTTAAAGCCTGCAAATTAAATTCAGCGCCGCTCTCTCCTATTTTAGTGTCTGTTATGTTAATTGCACTTAGCGCCGGGGCGCTGCTCGCCGGGGATGTACGAAGGCCTCGGAGATTAACCGCAGGCTCTTTGCTCGGACTTTTTTTTTTTCCGCCAGCATCGATTTGGGAGCTGCTGCCGAGGAGCTCGCACGGTCCCGTGTGATTTTTTGGGGCAAGCTGATGCCGAATTTGGGGCCGGCGACTCTTGGCTGGGAGGTCAGGGTGGCACATCTATTTGCGTGAGGACGGGTATTCCCCCCCCCCCGACGATGGTAAAAATGCAAAATGAAGTGCGACAGCTTCCAGGCAGAAGACGCCACGATTGCGTGATCTCGCAGAACCTGTCCGTTGCGCTTTCTGGAGCAGCGGGGAAACCGGACACCTTTATCGATGAATCCCGGAGCCATTCTCCTGCCCGCCCGCCGTATTTGTCACCATCTAACCCCAGGCAGCCCCTGCCCTGCCCGGGGAGGTCCCTGCGGCCGGCCTCCCCGCAAAGGAGTAGGGTGTGCGTGGCCTTCCCAGACGCAGCCCTTTTTTTAAAAATTTCTTTTATTTTTTCCAGCGCCTACTTCATCTGTTCGTTATCAGGGGACGGCGTGTGGAGTGACTGAGCCTAATAAGTTGTCCACTTGTTCATTTCAGGAGCATTGATTTCTGGCTCCAAGGCACTCCGTTCTAGCACTGCCTACCGCTGCGGGGCATTTCGCAGCTGGTCTTTGGCCTAGACAAATATCAGCGAGAATGCGAGCGTTATTAGCCACATAAATAAATCATTAACGTGCACACAAATGTTATTTTAGCATAACTTCCAAGGAGAAAATAACCTGGCGGGGCGGGGTGGCGCGTTGCGTGGACCAGGCCGGGGGGGCAGCCTGGGCCTGGCAAGGGGCGAGCGGGCGAGTTGGGGGGGGGGGGGGGCGGGGGGGGTTGGCGAGCCCCCCCGTCCCCGGCGCGGTACCGGGAGGAGAGGCAAGGCTCCCGATGGAACATTAAACAGAGGCCGGCCCGCCGTGGCGGGGGCCTTGCCTCGCAGACCTTTGTCTGCTCTCCCGGGGCCGGGCGGGGACGGCAGGCGCTTTTCTCCCCAAACGCGACGGCGCTAATGAGATTACCGTCCAGGCTGCCCGCAGCTGATGCTGCCGAGCGCCCAACCCGACCGGCCCCGCCGCTGCGCCTCGTTAACGCGGAGCCCAGGCCAGAACCGACGCTTTAGCTTTCGCGGCCTTCCGCAAAGGCTCTGCCGGTCCCGTCCCTCCCCACCCCCTCCCTCCCGCGCCCGGGGAACGGCAACCCCCGCCGCCCGGGCCGGAATCCCGCGGGTGCCAGTAAAGCCCTGCCCGGGAGCCCTGCCAAGGCCCTCTCCCTTTGATATCCCGCACCGCCGCCGCTCCTCCGCTCGCTCCTAATCACGCAAAGGCGAGCCCGCGCCGGCAACTCCCCCCCCCCCCCCCGCCAATAAACACGCCGCGTGTTTTGCCGGGCTCCCGAAGTAAATATGGTATGGGAGAAGCGGGGCTGCGCCGGAAAGCTGAAATCTTCCACTTTTTTTTTTTTTTTTTTTTTTTTTTCTCGCCCTTAGCAACCGGCTGAAGCCTTGTGCGCTCCCTCCCCGAGCCAAGGCTCGGTGTGATTTACTTTCTGGTTGCGATGCAGATATTCACTTGTCAGTTCAAGGGCAGGACAGAAACTGTGCAAGCGGAGTCTTGTGAACGGAAATCTCCCATTTACGAGGTTCTGCTCCACCACCGAAAGTCACCCTCCAGCACCTTTGTTCTGCATGCAGCTGCTTTTATCACACGCACACAACCCCCCGCCCCAACCGCATCTCCATCCGACCCTTCTTCCCACGTCTCACTCCTCAGATGGATTCCCTGTCTTTTCCCGACTGACCCTGGGGGAGGCGGCGAGGGAGGGAAAAGGGGGGGGGGGGGGGGGGGGGGGGGGGGGGGGGGCGGGGGGGAGGGAGAGAGACCGGGACCGGGAGAGGTTGATGATGAATGACAAGGCAAATGATAAGAGCCGAAGCGACAGCAAAAGCAAACAGAAGTGGTCTCTGCTCTCTCGCAGGGCCCAGCCCCGTCCGCAGCCAGGGGAGTTGTGCCTGTGCCCATGAAAGCAAGGTTGGCCTCCGCAGGCTTCTCCGGGGCGAGATAAACACATTTCGGTCACGTGGCGAGCCTATACGGTGCCATGCTCCTATTTGCCTTCCCCGCTCGCTTTTCACAATAACATGCCAGCCGCCAGCCGGCTCCGAGACTAACCTCACCTCCCTGGCGCCCGGCCAGCCCGCCCGGGGCCCGGCCGTGCCGGGGAGAAGCCGCGGATCCCCCCGGGGAGGCTGCACCCCGAGCCGGGGCTTGGGGCAAGGTCCCCCCGCATCCCAGCTTGGGGCTGGAGCAGGGTCTGGCCGTACCCGAGGGGGAGTAGGGGCCGGGACTGGTCGCATCCTCGGGGCAGGGCCGGGGTGAACACGGTGTCCCCGCGGAGCGGCGGGTTGGGAGGTTTCCCCCAGGCACCGCAGGTGCGGGGCGTATGCGGGCGGTGTCGGCTTCGGGGTGTGGGAGAAGCCCCACATCACCGTGAGCGACGGCCGGGCGCGGGGTGGGCTCGCTGGAGCGGCAGAAGGACCGGGGCGCCGGGGGCGAGGCGCCAGCTTTGCCGCTTTAAAATGGCTGAAAAGGGTGTCCCCGGGCATCCCCTCCTCGCCGGCAGCAGCGGCGGAGCCCCGGTCGCCCCGAGCAGCACCGCGGCCGCCTGCGGCAGCCCCTGCTGGTTGCGGGAACAATGAGCCACCGCGGGCGCGCCCGGTGCCTCCCCGCTGCCGGGGCCGGGGGCAGCGCCGCGGGGCCGAGGAGGCAGGCGGGGGGGGGGAAGACGTGCGGGGGAAGGCGGGGGGGGGAAGCGGGAGGCTGGAGCCGGCCAAGTGCCTCCTCCTTTCCCCCCCCCAGCCTTTCCCCCGCCCGGCGGAGCGAGTGTGCCGTTTAATCCCTTTATCCCCGCTCGCTGGTGGCGGTGCGAGCCGCCGGGCCGGGAGCCACCCGCCAGCCGCCCGGAGAGGCGACGTGCTGGCTCCGCGGCGCAGATGTCGCCGGGGTGGGAGCAGGGGAGCAGCGTGTGTGTGTGTGTGTGTGTGTGTCGGCGGTGTGACGCGGGACACCGTGGGGTTCTGCCCTTCGGAGCCCCCCCCCCCCAATCCCGGAGAACTCCCTGCCGTCGGGCACCGCACCCTTGCCCCACACCGCGCCCGCCGCCGCCCCGCGGCCTCCGTATCCGCGCTCCCGGGGCAGGCCCCGCTCTCTCCCCCCCCCCCCCGCGGGGGGCACGCTCGACGGCTTCCCCTCTCGGCGGGCCTCCCCGGGCCAGGCGCAGGAGCAGCCCCCCGGTGCGGTGCCCAGGTTGGCCAGCCGCCACTCGTCTGCCCGTGCTCCGAAATCCGGCAATTATGCAAATACCCGGGATGCTCTCCCCTTTGATCTGAACTTCCTCGGAATGATCCCTTCTCATTACGGAGCATGAAAATGCCTCTCGGACGTGTAAAGTGAAGTACAGAGCTCCTTTCATCCCTTTTTGTTACCCGCACCGGGCTCGCCTCTCGAGCTCCGCATTCCCCAAACGCCGGGAAAGGGGCGGGGGGTGGGGGGAAGGAGGAAAAGGGGGCTCCCGGGGGAGGCGGCGGGACGTGGGAGCAGCCCGGGCCGCCGGTTGTCATGGCGAGGCCAAGCGTCTTCCCGAGTTATGTGCGACTAATAGGTTTGTGCCCCGCTCGCCTCCGGGTTCACCTTTCTCCCCGCTGCCCCCCCTCACCCCCAGCTGCTCGGCTCCCCGCAGACCTCCCCGCCCGCGCCCCGGGAGGCAGCGGCTCCCCGCAGCCCCGGCCGCCCCGCATCGGCCCCGCTGCCTCGTCCCTCTGCATATCAAAAGCGGCGGGGTTCGGAAGCGGAGGGAAGGAGGGAGGGAAGGAGGGAAGGAGGGAGGGAAGGAGGGAGGGAGGGGGTGCGGGCTCCCGCCGACGGGAGCGCAGTCCCCGAGGAGCGACATCAAACTGTGTCTTTTGTGGCGCCCCTTCCCACCTCTTGTCCTCCGTTTTGATAACTGGGACTAACGGGGCACTGCGTGTGTATCACAGGTTTAGTATGGCCACGCAACCCTGGACAGGATTTTAAAGACCCCTGAGAGCCACAAATGGAATTTTTGTTATCTTCTTTTCTGTTGTTTTTTTTGGTTGGTTGGGTTGGGTTTGTTTTGGTTTTTTTCTCCCCCCACATCCCCACCCCCGCCCCCATTCGAAGAGATATTAACAAAGTTTGTGCTCTCTTGAAAACTACACCTCGGGTGTAAGAAAAACATTCTGACCGTTCGCTGGAGGCCATTTTATGAAACCTCAGGGAGGTCGGCAGCTTGCATAATTTCAGGAATACCAGGTATCTGCTTAATACCCTTTCCCCTTTCCCATCCAGACAAGCCGAGAGCTCTGAAGGCCCAAGCGCTCCTGAGACAGACCTTGTGTTCCCACCTATTCCCTGGCTAGAAAACGGATGTTTTTCTTCCCTGCTCTGCTCACGTAGGGTGCAGAGAGGAAGCCTGCGATGTACCTGTGAGATGAGGGAACGCACATGAAGGAGCAAGGGGGGGCTGCTCTTAAGTATGTAGGTTGCTTATTGTATTTTGCTGAAATTTGCAGTTTCGTCCCGAGAAGCGCTGGTAGATGCAGCAGTTAATGAAAATGTGCTGCTGCAAAACAAAGCTGAGCAAACAGAGGAAGGCAAATGATTTGAACTGTTTTTAAAATGTTGTCGTGTTTGTTAACAGCTGCTTAATTCTAGTCCCTAACAAGCTCTTGGAAAATAAGTTTTATTAATAAAAAAACCCCCACAACAAACAAAAAGACAATCTCCCTCCTTGCTTATAATTAAATTATAACATCTTATGATGCATTCCTTCAAGACCTCCAGTAACATCTGTGCTCAGGAGACCTAAAATACCTAATTCATAGATCTTTTAAACCAAGAACGGACCATTATGATCAGCTGGTCTGACCTGCTACATATCATGGGCCAGTGAATTTCAGCCAGACGTTCTTGTATCAGGCTCATAAATTCTGACTGAGCTTTTAGCCTGGCATCCAATCTTGCTCTGAAGACTTTTAAGTAACAGAAAACCTACTGTTGCCTCAGTTCCAGTGGTTATGTCCCCTCACTGGTTTAAAAAAAAAAAAAAAACGCACCTATTTCCGCTCAGAATTCATAGAGCTTCATTTTCCAACATAGGATCTCATTATGCCTTTGTCTGCCACATTAAAGAGATCTCCACTATCAGAAATCTCCCCATAGAGACACTTAGGGCACTTAAAGACTATGATCAAACCAAGTCATAGCCTCCTCTTGGATAAAATAATAGACGGGATTTCTTTAGTCTTTTGCAATAAGATGCGATTCCCAGACCTTGAATCACTCTTGTGGCTCTTTCCTGATCCTGTATTAATTTGTCAATGCACTTTTAACATGCAAACACCACAACAGAGCCGGACACAGTATTCCAGCAATGGTCTCATTCATGTCGGAAGCATTAATGGCATCATTAAGTTTACTTGTTTAAAACCCTATGTAGATTACCTTTATAGATAGCCTTAGCAATACTGACTTTATTAAAACCCCATTTAAAAAGCCACCTGTCTTCATGCAGACTAGTGTTGTTCATCAAATTCACAAGGCTGAGCATCACTTGACCAGATAGTGTAGTGTAGTTTTTCTACCTGGGGCTTTTTCAGTGCTCCAACAGCCCCAGCCTTCAGTAAGGCTTACTTTTTTTTTTTTTTCCCCTTTTGTCTGTAAGAAGCAACTGCTGCATATTCTCACAATGGCAGTAGCCCTGGCTGTGCACTAACACAGGAGCACGAACATAGAGCTCCACTGCACCGTTCTCTCTTCCTCTCCTGCAATGCCAAAGCCCGCAGTCAAGTCCCAGCAAGACTCAGAGTAGTTCAATCAGTGGCGATGGTAAAGCTCAGTTTTGAGATGCTCCTCCACAGATAGTCCACAGGCAGCTTCTATGAGGGCCTCTTCAACCATGGCCAACAGTCTACTTTCACATTTAAACCCATTCCTTGTCCACCTTCATGTGAACATCTGCTCCAAAAGATGGATAGTGAGCAGCGTAAAGTTGTTCCACTAGGTACCAGATGAAGCACATCCCCTGGCAAAGAAATAGGAGCTACCCTTCCCCTGCCCATCTTTTCCACCCATTTTTTCAGTCTGTCTCAGCTCCTAAGATAGCCTTGCTGCACAGAGGCACTGTGGAACTGCAGAATCTCAGAGGACCAAGCTCCATGCATTACAGAAGCATTAATTGTGCTGCTCCAGTACCATCCCAGTCTCTGCTCTTCTCAAGCTACACCAGGAAACACTGCATACAGAGAGAGCCATTGCAGCGGGTGCTGCAAGCCTGTCCTCTGTTCTGTGTGAGAGGTGGCCTGAATTGTAGCCGAGATGCCCTGGATTATTTAGTGAGACTGACTCCCTAAAGCCTCTGCTGCATTGTGCTGGGCCTTGTATGACAATGGTGAAACAGTTTGTGTCTCAAAGATCTCTTTCTGTATCATTTGTGTTCTCAAAAGCAGAGAATCACATAGGATAGACATTGGTCTTGGAGATGGCTGGGCCTCAGCTTCATACGCAACCCCTGTGCTTCCTGAGCAATACTCCTTTATTTATTTTCCTCCCCAACGATAGTTTGTTTTCCGTAGTCCTAGATGGAAATTTACATTAATTATGATCTTGTGGTCACGCACTGAGCAAAGTCCCACCAACAGCACTCAGACTGGCCCACAACATCTTCTAGATTGCTCAGTTCCCCGGGCTGTTCCAAATGACATCTCTGCCCTAACAGAGATTGTGATATGTGCTGGAGACTGGGTGAGCATAGTGGGTCTGCAGTGTGGGCACCTTCTAGTAGGAAAGCAGCTATGAACTGCCTGGGAAAGGTGTTCTCCATCCAGAAGTTTCTCCATCTGCACAGAGCTGATTATGGGGCTCATATACCACTTCTTCTGGTACTGCCTCCAGGGACATGGTGTCGATACAGCATAAAGCCTGTGTAGCTACACTTTTTACCCTGGAGTGAACTATGATGAAGTTCATGTGATGTTAGAGGACCTTGAAGCTGCCTGGAGAGGCCCAGTCTGCATAAACCAGCAACGAGAGGGGGGGGCGGCAAAAGATTAAAGGTCAAGGTGCTTTTAGGTTATGCCCCACCTCACATTCTGTGCCACGCAGTCACACCACAGCTGTCCTTTTAAGCTTAAATTATCCACAATGACACAGCCTTCATGTCCTACAAGTAGCAGCCCTCTCTTCATTTATACTTTCCATGTGCCCTCATTTTACTATGAGTCAGACACACTTGCCCTCTCTTCCTATGACTTACACTTTCCTACCTCAGAGGACACGTATATCAAAAGATATATCTGATGGCCCGGTTATGGATGTCTTCTACAACTGGCATCGCTCCTTTCCAAAACCACTGCTAGATAGCCATCGGGTTCACATCAAATTCTCCGTTAGCTTCAACCATGAAAAAGAGAGTGCAGAGAAGTCACCTTTGTTATAACAAAACACCCTTGAGTTGCACTTAATTTCAGTAAGCAGCACATTATCCTCACTCGCTGTACCGAAATGCAATTTATAATTCTAAAAAGCAATAATCATTCAAACCATCAGGCCTGCAGCTTTGAGGCACTGCGTGCCGCAGGATGGGATTGCTTCTCTTCTTTCTAATTTACCTGCAAGCGCACATCGCCCAGCTGCTCATGACAACCTGCTCTTTCTTCCTCCCAGGCTGCTGCAGCCGACTGTTTCTGGGTCTGAGTGACTGTTTTGGGGTCTGTTCTCCTCGGAGAACTCTCCGAGGGGTTTGTCATTAGTTTTCATGGAGAGCAGAACGAGGCTGGATGTGGAAAACCAATATTGACATTTCCTTGTTTAAATATCATACATCAGAGGGGGGTCACGGGAGCCAAGGCCACCAGAAAGGGTTCCCCCACAAGCTATTATTTCCTTTTTAAAAAGCACCAGGGACCCAGCGGTCTCTGCTGGGCCTCACACCCGCATGTCTGCTCTTCTCGGCGAGCTGGCTGGCTGCTGCCGGTGCCACTTAGCAAATACAGATGTTCAGGTCTTTTTCTTTCACCACGGGTCTCACTCATCACCAGGCCTCACTGCGCAGAGGCCTGGTACTAAACGAATGCCTCGTTTAAGCACTCTTTTCAAGGCTACGCGAAACAGGCGCCCCGTTCACGCTCACCTCCGTCTTTGCTTGCAAAAATCTACGGCGCTTTCCTATCAAATTTGAAACAAATGGCATTCAAACTTGTTTTAAAAATTAATTGAGCCAATACATCAACAACTTTCATGTTTTCAGAGCCTGCATGGCCCTCGCCTGGGAAATTAAAACTGCGGGAGGGTAATTCTGCATTTAAATCAATGGAGCTCTCTTTCCCGACAAGGTTGCCTTCACACTTTGTGAAGCCAAGCAATCCTAGCGGGGTTCAGAAGAAGAGAGCCCGTTAGGTGTCCTTGCTAGGTGTACAGCACACCCGATCTCCCTGACAGGGGGGCTTCCTGGGGGGCTGTGAGGGTGTAACCCCCTCCATTTGCACCACCTAGTGCAATGCCATTGGGGAGTACTTCTACACCCCAGTTCCCTTCTCCTCATGGTCATCCAAGCAGCACCTTGCCTTATTCCATACGTTTTCCCCCGGTTCCCCATGTGAGAGCACTTCACCCTGAGAGTGGGCAGGCTCTGAAGGCGAGACTGGATGCTGAGGTAGGAAAAAAGGTGTTTGGAGATGGCTCAGAAAAAAAAAAAAAACAGAGAAAACGACAGAAGACATGCCCCTTCCCAGGGAGGGAAAGGCTGCAGGATTTCTCTTTTTATCTAACCCCCTGAACGGATTTGCCGCTAAAAGAAAGATAATCCACATTATGTAGAAACAAAATTACATTCACATGAACACACGCGTACAAACGCACTCTGTTCTCCTCTAACGGCAGGACACGGGCTTTAAGAGCGGTGGCCTCGGAGAGCTGTGGCAAAGCAACCCACAGCTGAAGCTGGGAGCTCGCCCGCCTCCCTGTACCACTGGCATCGCTCTCCTGGTCATCTGCCGTTGTAGTTTTTTACAGTTTTGCTTCCCTTTTTTGGGCAGGCAGGAACAATTTGCCTTCTGTGCATACAGAGTGCCCAGCACACTAAAGCTGCCGTCAGGTAACGCAATACTTGTGAATCTGGAAAGATAAAATACCACTGAAATTTAGTGTGCCTCAATCCCCCCGGTTATCTGTAGGCATCCTGAGCCTTACCCTAGTCCAAAACTTCTCCCTGCTGTTTTGTGTTTAGGTGATAGCCACAGTACATTAGAGTCATAACCCGAAAAGCTTACAAATCTAAACAGAGCCCAGACAGGCAGTGTAAACAGAGGCTCTAAGAATATGAAGACATCGTTTAAGTGGTCGTGTAGAGGTCTTTAACAGCGACAGGACTTTTGAAATAATTTTTCCCCTTCTTGGGAGTGTTCTGGAGGCAGCGAGATGTTAGGAAACAGTGAAAAAGAGAGGCGTTGTGACTTGACAAACTGTTACCAGGCAAATGTCAAACGTGTAAGCTTGGATACAAGAGCTGCAGGCTGGCAGGGACAGGGTGCCTGAAGCCTGCTACTGTTGGCAGGAAAGGGATGGGGCTATGGAGGGAGCCTGGGACTGGGACGTGCCTGTGCTCCAAACTGAAGCAGTTTTCATACCTTTCAGTGTCCCTGCCGACTGCTTCAAGCCATCGGGGTTTGCCCGTTCTGCTTTAGTAGTGTTCTCCACCGCTTTGTTTCTGAGGCTTAGCCATTGCCACGTAAGAGCACTTCCAAGGAGATTTTAAAATGCCTTCAGGGTAGCAAGGGACAGCAGCGGGAGGACTATCTGAACCACTTTGGTCTGAGACATTTGGACTTAGATCCATCCAGGCGTTAATTCAGTGAAAGCCAGACAGGATCAGGCTGAAACTGGCATTATGCGCTGTTGGAAGCAAATCCAATTCACATAGTTTTAAGCACACGCAAACCATTTTCTATGGGGACCTGGAGTGCTTTACAAGAGCGCTCGAGGGACCAGGTGACTTTTAGCGTGGTGAATTTCAGCAGCATAAGCAAGGCTTAACGTCGTGGCCATAGCCCTCCCTGAAGTAGGGATGACTGCAAAGGCCAAGACAACAAGTTGGGAAGTTGGTTTTTTTTTTCCTTTTCCAATGCTACTGTCTTTTTTTTTTTTTTTCCAGCTTCTTGTTACTGCTTGAAAAGCTCTGTATCTTATCATCATGACACAAGCCTGTGTTTTTCTCTCCCTGCTAAAATGCTGGAGGTACCCAGTGAGAGAACAGCTCTGTGCAAATCTAGTGGGAGGTGTGGAGACCCTGGGGCCATTTTTGCCTACTGCTCTTTGGGTTGCTCAAAAGTTTTGGTTCTACCTTAAGTCAGTGAGCAAGGCCCAGGGCTAGAAATAGTGGTGGAATATAATACCTGTGCAATCTCTCTCTGTCACAAGGCAGGGACCCGTCAACTACACCCAAACCCCACCAGGCCCCTGGGAAATGGGTTCCAGCATTGGTTTGCCACAAACCTTGCCCCAAATACGGAAGAAGGACCTTGCCTCAAGCCAACCTGAAACAGTTGCATAGACACACACGTATCCGCTGTTGTCTCGTTCTTGCACTCTTCCTTCAGGTGCTTCCTTGTCGTGGGAGGGGGTGTCCCCAAGCCCTCACTCACATGTACCTACAGGATTGTTTCTCAGCCACAGCTTGTATTCAGCTTTCCCCAGACAAGAGTTACTCTGACATCTTCACACACACACACACAGACCTTTCTGAAAGCCGTGTATGTGGTCTTTTCCTTCCACAGCTCCAACACCAGCCGCGTCCGCAGCACCAGAGCAACCGCTGGAGGTGCAACAAGGGCACATGAGTCATTTCCCTCCTAGCCAGCCCTGGCTGCTATGCTCTGGCTGAAGTGACACAGTGGTCTCGCTCCTGGTTCTCAAGCGGTGCTCAGAGGTACAGGGTGGGCTATAGATTTTTTTTGGCCCCCTCTGGCTTTCGGACTTCAGAGAGGTGCCTTGTACTCGTCGAGGCTCTGCTGTCTGCTCGGCGGCACAGGCTGCTGGCTCCTTCACTTTTCCCCCTTCACTTCTTCTGCTGACCCTGATCCATTAAAAGCTCCTCCCGGGTAAGTGAGGAGTGGGGGGCGCCCAGGGAGCAGGCGCGCTCCCTGGGGCACTGGGAATCGCCCCCAGGGTGCTGGCGACAAGCATGAAAGTAGCCGGCCCACTCTGCAAACACAGGGCAGCCGGGAGCAGGGGGTGTCACTTGCGTGACCCGGGACCGGGGCCACAACCGGGTCGGGGGGCAAACCACCCCGGCTGGCTCCCGTCGGACTCCCGCGGAGCCGGGGCACGGCAGGGCCAGACAGCGCTCCGCGCCCCACGCCGTCCTTCACGGCCTCCTAGGGGACCCCGGCACGGCTCATGGGGTCGCCCCCCAGCTCCGCAATCCTCCCGGCGAGCTGGCCCCGTGTGACACCCAGGGCAGCCCTGTCCCGCCTCTGCCGACCCCAGCCCCAGCCCCGACGGCGCGGCGCGGCCCGGCCCGGCCCTGCCTCCCCCCGAGGCTGCGAGGCGGTGCTGGCCCCGGCCAGCGGGTGTTCCCTGCGCTGCGGGACGCGGCCTTGAATCGGCCCGAGTCACAACCCCGGCACGTCAACCCTGTCGCGGGGACAGCCCGCGACGTCCCGCCTGGCCGAGAGCAGGGGAGGGGGGGGGTGGGGGGGAGCTCCAGAAAATCCCCAGTGAGTGCTTGGGCTGCATCAAAGGTATTTATTTTGATTGTGCCTCGGTTATAACTTCCATCGCTGCCCTTTGTTTTATAGCTGCTCAAGTTTACTTGCAGAATTAAGACAGATTTGGGGGGGAGGGGGAGGAAGGGGGTAGGAAGCCTTTGTTCTCCGGAGTGTGCTTGTCTTACTTTTGCATCATGTGGCCTGAGCGGCACCCCCTGCCCCACTCCGCCCCGACCGTATTTACTCTATCTCGAGTGAGTCCTTTGAAGGAGAGGGCAGAGTCGTCGTTAACCCTCTGCGTGCCTGCCGGGCCCTCCGCCGGCAGAGCCCGCCTTCGGCGGGGACGCCGCGGGTTCTGAATCCCACAGCCGCGGGTGTCGCTTCGACAGGCGACATCCGTGTCTCCTCCTCCCCCCCCCCCCCAAATAAATAAAGCCCACAGCGTCCATCCCGCGGCCGGTCTCCTCACAGGGGGAGCCGCCGGCGGTGGGCCTCTCGGAGAGAGCCCGGGGATACCCCCTTGATCACTAGCAGAGCTCGCCTGCTTAACACGAGGTTGGAGATGCCTACAAACTCGAAACAGCTGCCGGGCTTTGCTCCGGCCTGCCTGCTAAAATACGCCGATCTCCTTTTAATCTGTTTCATATTCACAAATTAAGCACTTAGCCTAGGTAATAAATCATGAGGCAGTTTACGAGGCTAGCAGGAGACAAACAAGTGGAAAGGGAAAACAATCGCCTCAAAGTGCGTTCAGTGTAACGGGAAAGAGGCGCTCGGAAAACCCAACCCGCGCTCCCCGGGGCGGCGTTAGCACCCCGCGGTCCCGGGCCGAGCCCGGCCGCTGGTTTCGGGGGGTCCAAACCCAACGCGGCAGCCCCCGCACTTGCCCACCCCGCGGGGCTCCGGTGTCAGCCCGAGCTTCCGCCTTTGTCTCCCCGGGTACCGTCCGCCCGCACCGGCACCACCTGGGAGAGACTCTCCCGGCAGCCGGCCTGGAAATAATGACTGGGGCTGGCGATAACCTCCCCTCGCACACACACCCCCGCCCCGGCTGGAAAAGGAACGCTGGGGAAAGAAAAATAATAATAATAATAATAAAGTGCGGGCTCGCCTCACGCCGAAGCCGCTCGCGGGGGGGAACGGACGGACACGGACGTGGCGCTGCCCCACTGTCCCGGGGGAAGGCTGCCCGGAGAGGTGCCAGGGGCTCCGGAGCGCACATGCCTGGCCGCCGGAAAGTAGCGCTTTGGATACCGGAGTTGCCCTCCTCCCCCCCCCCCCCCCCCCCCCCCCACCCCCCGACCCCTGTTGCGGGATGGCCAACGGAGGAGGGAGCACCCCGGCTGGCGAGGGACCCCTCGGGCCACTGCCACGCTCTCAACGCGCAGAGGCGGCGGGGGCAGGACGGGGGGGCCCCGGAGGGCAGGGCTCACCCCTGACCCCCGGGCTCCTGCGGCGGGAGAGGGGAACCGGGAGGCGGACGCTGTGGCAACGGGGGAGTCCCCGGCGCTGTCCCTGGAGGATCTTCCCGGGAGAGCCGCCAGCCACCCCCCGGGGGAGGCAAGCGAAGGCCTCCAGACAAAAGACCCGGCGCTAAGACCCTTCCTGGCAAAGGCGCAGCCCGCCCAAAGTATTTCAGCAGAGACTTTTCCCCCCTCCGGCGGGGCTCCGCGCCCGACCGGGGGCTCCGAGCCCTGCCGAACCCTGGCAGCGGGGCCACAGGCCCCCCGTGAGAGGGGGGAGCGCACAGGGTGCGGAACCGGGGAGGGAGGGGGGAGGAAAATCGGCAGCATCCCCCCGGGAGAGGTGAGGCTGGGGGGGTGGGGGGGGGGAGGTGAGCGGTGATTTAAAGGGACTCCCGCGAAAGGGAGCGACACAGACCTGCGGCCGTCCGCCGAGTGCAATCTGCCGAGCTGGGGGGGGGGGTGCGAAGAGGCGCTGTCAGGGGCTATTTATCTCTCGCCGGAGCGGCGGCTCCGGTCCCCGCATCGCCCGCCGGTAACAATGGCAGCGGCCGGCGGCTCTCCACGCGCCTGGGCGGCGGAACGGATGGCGGAAGATGCCGCCGCCGCCGCGCTCCGCTCGAAGCGGGCTCCCTCACGCATCCCTCTTGGCCAGAGCCTTTCGCTACTGCTGCCGCTCCGCCGAGAGCTCTAGCCCGCTCCCCCCTTTCCCCCCCCCACCCTCACCGCCCCGCCCGCCCTTCCCCAATTTTCCATTTTCAGGACTTTGGCGCCGAGCCAGAAATGTCAGGAGGGGATGAAACTTGACACAGAGAGCGATTTCCTCCCGCCTCCGTCCCCCCCCCCCCCCCCCCCCCCCCCCCCCAACCTCCCCCGCCTCCGTCCCCAGCCCCTAAGTTAACTTGAAGATAGTTTGGCCATATTTCAGTTTGAAAAAGAAGGGGAAATTGCAGGTCAGTGGTGCATGGTCGGGCCGGGTGCTTTTTTTTTTTTTTTTTTAATTTAAAACGGTAGACACCGAGGCCTGAAAAGCATCTGCAGCCCGTGCACTTTAACTGCTCCTCCCTGGCCGCGCCGCGGTTAACCCCTGTGTGCCTCGGCCGCCAGCCCAGCTCCGGCGGCATCCTCTCTGCCCGGGAGGACTTCGGCCCCGGCCGGGCAGCGAGCCCGGCGAAGAGGAGCCGGGGCGACGGAGCCCAGCGCTGCGCCAGCCTCGGCATCCCGCCCCCTTTCCCCCCCCCCCCTTCCCCGCTCCTCTTCGCCGCCAAACTTCGGGGCCGGGTCGTACCCGCCGGCAGGATGAGGCCCCTGGTGCGGAAGGGCGGCCAAGCGACAAGCCGCTCGGTGAGAGGGAAATTGGGGAAGGGGGGGGGGGGGGGCGGCGGCGCTCCCCGCCCTGGAACTCCCCGCTCCCGCCGTCTCTGCCCCGGGGGCAGCGCTCCCCGCCGAACCCCCGCAAGCGCCAGCGGGGCAGCGCCGGGGACCCCAGCAACGGGGTGGGATGCTCGGCTGCTCCCTCCGCCCTCACGGTACGCGACCCCCCGCAGGGTTCCCCTCGCCCCCGGCCAGCTGGGCGTGCTGATAAGGGCGGGGGAGGGACGAGAGGAGGAGGGAGGTTGGGGGTGCGGGAGGGAAAGCTCCCGAAACGAGGAGCGCAGGGAGCGGAGCCCGAGCTAACTCCGGGGAGGATGCCTCAGCACTTTCTCTATTATGCATTTCCAGCAGAAGGAAAGCTAATTCCTCCGCTGAGGGCCTCAATCAGGCATTTATTTGACACTCATGATGCATGAACGGCTAAACACTAGTCTAAGCGGAGGATCAGCCGCTAGTTTATAGCTCGCGAGGTTTTTTTTTTTTTTTTGATGCAGGTGAATTATGTTGATCTCTGAATGCCTCGTATTCCTGGGGGGATGCGGGGGGAGGGGGGAGGAAGAGAAAGGGGGGGGAGTGGGGAGAGAGAGAAAGAAAACAAGAAGGGGGGGCGGTGTGGGGGAGATGAACTTCAAGCTCTTCTCCTGCACAGCCGGGAAACTCTGGTTGGGAGTTTTGGCTGGCACTCCCCACCAAGGCCTTCTCCTGAACCCCCATCTTTCCTTGCTGTTCCTTCCACATCCCCTCGCCCCTGAGCGCCGGGTGCTGGTCCGGCTGAGCCCCGCCGGTTATCCCGGCCGGGCCGAGCCGGGCCGCGCTGCGGGGCCCCTCCAAGCCACGGCGGGGAAACGCTCCCCTGGGGGCTGGAGGCTTAACATGGAGCGGGGAGAGTTACGGAGACAACATGGAGGGGGGAGAAGAGGAGGAGGAAGAGGGGAGAAACCATATGGAGCGGGAGGGAGGCGGCGCGGAGCGAGCGAACCGGGAGAGCAGGGGAAGGAACGGGGAGCCCGGTGGCCTGGGGCGCTGGGGCGGGCGGCGTTGGCCCGGTCGGGGCCGGCGGAGCTGGGGGAGTACGGGGAAAGGGAGGGGCGGCCCGTGGTCCCGAGGGGCTGCGCTTTCTCCCCATCTACCCCGTGCTTTCCCAGGCACTGCCCTTTATTCCCCCCGTGGTGAATTTATTTTTTATTCTCCCCCCCGCCCCCTCCTCTCGCCTGCTGGCCTCTTTCCAACTGTTGTTCCGGGACCGAAAAAAAAAATAACAATTAAGTAGGAGTCATGTCTTGTGACTTGCACAATCTCTTCTAACGCCTGAGTTCAATTTTACACAACATTTAATACAAATATTAAAAATCAATATATCAAGGGGGTTGTTAATGAAATGTTACAGTGAGTGTGTGTCACCAGATAGAATTTCGGTGGGAAACGTGTCTGATTTAGCAAAAGCTGAATGCGGTTGTATTCTTTATCCCCCTGCTAAAAACAAAAGATAAAGGTGTTCATTAAATCATATCAAATCGAATTAAACTCTATTGGCGGGTCCCTCCAGCAGAACAGAAGTCTGAAAGGCAGGGGATGGAAAATGAATCTCAATGCATCTCTTGACAACGGAACAGGAATCGGAACGCATTAAAAATAAATCAGAGCGCTGCTGTAGGTCACAACACAAGGATTAGACTGTACTGGAATAATGGGACGGGAGACAGAGAAGCGGAGAGACTACCCTGCAGGTACACCCTGGCGCTGGAAGGGGAAGCCAGATTTTCTAAGCGGCAGGTCAGGCCGGGGCTGAGAGAGGCAGCCTTTGCCCCCTCTCCATCGCCCCTTCCCTGCCTCTCGGGACTGTAGCGCGCCCCGGCTCCTCGGCACGCTGCCAACTCAGCATTTTGCAGGCTGGTTGGCTTTCCCTGTCGTCGTCGTCGTCCCCCTCTCCCACCCCCGGCTCTTTACCCCTCTCCCTTTCCTCCAGCCGGGCCGGTCCCCGCTCTCCCTGGCTCCCTGGTCCCCGTTAGCCCGGCCTCTCGCCCAATCCAGCTATATTCCCCGTGACCAGCCCTTGCAGGAGTCCTTGGGACACGTCTGCGGAGCGATCTGCCAAAAAAGCTGGCAGCTGCCCGGGACGGCCGAGGAGCGGGAGCGCCGCTGACAGCCGCCGCCGCCGCCCTCCCGGCGCCCATCCCGGTCGCAGCCCCCGCCTTCTCTCTGCTCGCAGCTGCGAGCCCTGCGCCGGAGGGAGCGGCCTTGGGAGGGGGGACAACGACGACAGACACACACGGGAGCGGGGCGGAAGGGGTCTGTCCTCTGCCGCGGTGATGATGGTGACGACGGGAGCCCAGGCCGCCAGGCCGTGGGAACTCGGGGGGCGCGCCGCTCGCCCTCGGGCCTCCTCCCGGCGTACCGGGGTTACAGCCCAGGTCGTGCTCCGATGGAATCCGAGGACAGCGGCGAAAAGGCGCTCCCCTGCCCTCGCTCCGACGGGAAAGGGCTGTGACCGCTGGGGCGGGGGTTACCGGCCTTCTCCCCGAGCTCTCGTCCAGCTTCCCCAGGCTTGGACTTCGTCCTCGGCTCTCCTGTCCCGGCTCCCCTCGCCCTCCTCTCCCGAGGGCATGCCGGGCCAGTGTCCCGGTCCTCCCCCCCGGGGCGTGGCGGGGCTTATCCGGTCCGTTTCTCCGGGGGAGGGGGGGGGTGAGGGTGCAGTGCCCTCTGAGCCCTCCCCGGGCATCGGGGCTGCGCGGCCCTTGCTCAGGTGGTGGCCGCTTGGGCCTGAAAGGAACGGCGTTGCCAAGAGGCTGGGGAAAGGACCGGGTGGGGTGGGGCTGGCGAGTGGGGCAACGGACCCCTCCAGGGTTGTGGCCCCCTCCCCGAGGATGCAAGGCCGCAAGTGGGCGGCCGGTGAGGCTGGGGGAGACCTCGGGATCCGCGCTGCCCTGCCGAGCCGGGAGCGAGCGAGGCGGCGACGGGCGGCTGATGCGCGGCAGCCGCCGGGAGTGCTCGGGCACCGAGCCCGGAACGCGCGGCGAGAGCGGGAGCGCGGCGCCCCCGCGGTGCGGCCGGCGGGGCCGGTGCACCGCCGAGCCCGGCGGCGGAGCGGCAGCCCCCCGCGGGCAACGCTGGAAACCCCTCTGGGCCAAACGCTGTCCCGCCGCTTGGCGATGGGGGCGGCTCCGCTTCCCCCTCTCTCTCTCCCTCCCTCCATCTCCTCCCCGGGGCCGGCCGCGGCGCACGGCAGCGGTTAGGCGTGCAGCAGCGCCGGGAGAGAGATAAACAAGGGCAGCCGGCTGTCCTCCGCCCGCACCCAGCCATGCCACGCAAGGGGGCGGCTTACCCCCGGTGCGCCCCTGTCCGGGGTGGGGGTGGGGGGTGGGGGGGCGGGAAGCCGGCAGCGCACCGCTCCCGCAGCCGCGGAGCGGGGCGAGATGGTGGCGGCGGGGGGAGGACGACACGACACGGTCGGGGACAGGGAGGATGGAGAGGGGGTCCGGAGATGGTCGCCGCCGCGGCTCCTCGCTCGCCCCTTCGGACGGTGCCGCGGGCTCCCCTCGCCGGGAGCTCAACTCCTGCTCCGACCTGAAGTGGCGGCTCCTCCTCTGTTTGTTTATTTCCCGGGCCGCGGTGGCCGGCTGCCAAGCACGCCGACCTGGCCTATTAAAAACCCATTTTTCTTGCCCTGCGCGGAGCAGCAGTTTGCTCGCCGCGCTCCCTTGTTCCGTTAAAATCAAGCGCTGCAAAGTCTGCTCGGGGGTGCCGAGGGTTGGTGGGGGGGGTTATGGGGGGGGGGGGGGGGGGGGGTGGGGGGGCTGTGTGTGACGATGGAGCTGTGCCCGCCTCACGCGTCCCGCCCCGGGCCTCCGCGGTCTCCCCCGGGGCGGCTCCCGGCCGCAGCCCGCTCCCGCCCCGGCCGCCGCCGTACCCCGGGATGGCGGCGGGGCGGGGTGACCGCCCCGGATCCCCTTGCCAAGCCATTTCCTGCCCTCCGGAGCCGCGGGCCCCTCGCCGGCGGCCAAGCGGTAGCTGGGTCTGGCTGGGGGACGGCGGGCAGCGGGGCCGGGCGGAGAGGCGGCGGCGGGCTGGAAAAATCAACACGGGGCGGCGGTGGCGGTGGCGGAGGGCAGCGGCTGATCTCATTAGCAGCGCCGAGCCGGGGCCGGGCTGAGCGGGAACAGCGGGGTCACCGCTTCCCGGGGGCGCCTCGGGCGGCCGGGGCGGGAGTTCGACACCCCACACACACACCTCCGATGTCCGCCCCGGGGCCCTTACGGTCGGCGGAGGCGATGTCGCTGCCCATCCCCGGGGGCGGGAGCCCGACGGCTTTGTGCCGCTGGGCGCGGAAAGGCGGGGGAGCGGGGGGCAGTTTCTCCTCGCCGCTTTGTTCGTTGCCCGCCGGGACGCGCTCCGGTCAGCCCGCCCCGGCCGGGCCCCGGTTCGCAGCTCCTTCACCCTTGGCACTGTCCCTCTGCTCCTCCGGCTCCCGGGGGGCCGCCTCTCTCCCCTTCTCCTCTAGGACGATCTAAAAGTCGTCCCGAGCAAGCTGCTTTTAGAGCAGATACAACAATAAAGTATATTGAAATAAGTCTGCGGTTGGTGAGTTTCCAGCGATACTTAATGGCACTCGCGGTAAACAGTCCCTCTCTGTGCTAGCGGGGAAAATCATCCAGACACAAGCACATTCCACCCTCTTTAGGGCTCCCTGGCTGTTATTATAGTTATTGCATTACTCTGGTGTAAGCCTTTTGTAACTAAGCTTCTATAAAGCCCCGCTTACAAGCACCCTGATTAGAATTTTCCTTGCCAGTAACCAAAGGCCACCCGCTTTCCAGTGCTATACAGAGGGAGCCGTCAACAGCCACCCCTCTGAATGTACGCTTTGTTCCTGGCAACAAGGAAACGAGTGGGCTTCTATTGGGGAGAATGCAACCCTTCTTTTAAATATCACTCAGCGAGAGCTGATGGGGCACCGGGCTCCGGAGGGGCCGCCGTGGAGGGAGAGAGACGCGGCGGGGTCACGGGAGCGCGGAGTGGCCGAGCCCTAACGCTACCCACGAAGCGGCTGCCACTCAGCCGACGGCCGGGGGATCATCTGGCTGATCCCAGCTCAGGGGCGGGCGGGGACGGAGCCGAGGCCTGGATGGAGGAGAAAAAAGGAGGGCGCCGGATAATGACTTCCCAGCGGCGCACACCGCGCCGGCACCCTGGCTTCCAGCTCCCCGGGGACGGGGCGGGCAGCTGTTGGTGGCAGGCCTGGGGCGGAGGGGGAAGGGGGAGGGAAGAAATGGGGCTCAGGCGCAGGGGATGGACGCGACCCTCCGGGGGACCCACCCGGGACACCAGTATCCCCTTTCCCCCCGTCCCTCCGGGGATGCTGGGTGCCCTGGGAAAGCAAACGCCGGGGAGGGGGGGTGGGATGGTGGGTCAAGATGCCGTCGTTTCTGCAAACACGGCTTGGCTGCCGAGCACCCCCGTCTCCAGGGGCGAGGAATCCCTCCCTCGGCGGCGGGGAAGGAGCCCGGCTCCCCCCGGGGGCGCTCCCCCCCCGGGCAGCTGCATCCCGGCAGCCGGCCGGCCTCCCCCCCGGCGGGCTCCGCGGCCGGCCCGGCTATTGTGAGCGCCCGAGAGCCCGTCTGGCCGGGTGCAAGTAATTACTGTGATATGTCCAACATGTATGGTAGTGACATTACTAAGGAGGTGAGAGCTTGGCGCTCAGAGGGTCGAAACGCTGGGCTTTCGCTTTCATTCAGGATGTGTGTAGCACAGAATCTTTTTTCTCAGCTCGCCTGATTTTTAACTTCCTCCTCTAAACCCCTCTCTCTTTTTTCTTTTCTTTTTTTTTTCTTTTTTCTTTTTTTTTTTCTATACTCGGAGAGCAGCAACGAGAGACCGAGAGGAAACACGCTGCTGCTGTGCAAAATGTGGACCATGTGTGGGAACTATTTACTCAGAGTGCAACTGCAGGCACCAGGCGAGGGGCTGGCAGAGCCGGGGGGGCGGTGGAGAGAGAGGCTAAGTCTCTTTCTCGCTTTTTTTTTTTTTCTTCCCTTTCGTCTTCCCTAAAGCCAAACCACATCGCTGTGTGTAACGGTGCGTTTTACTGACTTCTCGCTGTGCGCGTGTTGGGTGTTTTTGTTGGTTTTTTTAATGTTTTTTTTTTTTTTTTTTTTTTCCCAGTCCAAGGCTTTCGCGATCTGCTACTGTGCTCACCCACCTCAAGCCTCCGCGGGCAAAGGGTTAAATCTTCGGAGCCCAGCAAGGAAGCAGCTGAGTTTAAAAAAAAAAAAAAAAAAAAAAAAGAAAGAAAAAGGAAAAAAAGGAAAGCGCGGGGGGGGGGGGGGGGGGGGGGGGGGGGGGGGGGGGGGGGGGGGGGGGGAAAGGGGGGGGGCAGGGGGCTGAAGTTACTGCTGTCATATAAATACANNGGGGGGGGGGGGGGGGGGGGGGGGGGGGGGGGTAGAAGGACTGTGATCGTGAAGAAGTGGGCAGAGAGGGCTGCACGGTCCCCTGATCGTCCCTCTGGCTGCTGTGGAATAATAAAAATAATTAATAACAATAATAATCCCCAGCCTTTCTTTTTCTATTTGGCGGTATCAGGAAGTGCCTCTGGCCTTGAAGCTCCCTATTACCTCTCTTCCTCCCCCCCCCCTCTGTCCTTTCCCTGGGAAGTGAGAAGAAAAAGGTCTGCAGCTGACAAATATTATCCATCCTTTTCATCGATCGGAGCATATACAGATGTGATAGCTTGATGTACACTGCAAACCGGCTGATCCATCGCTTTCTCCCTCTCTCGCTGGCTCTGGTTCGGCCCCCTCCTCCTCCTCCCCCTTTGTTCTCTTCCCCCGGCCCCCCCCTCCCCCCCCCCCTTTGTTCTCTTCCCCCCCCCCCCCCTTTCCTCTCTTTAAATAGATTTCAAGGCGCTGCCTGTTGGAGAGCAGCTCTCCAGAGAGAGCGAGCTATTGCTTCTCTGCCGATAGTCTCCCCCCTTCTCTGGTTTCCAAACAGAAAACAATCCCAGGCCCGAGGAACCTGTGCTGGGGTTGGAGGAAGGAGTTAAACCGGCAGCGAAGAGCGCGATAAGAAGGCAGCTCCCTGCACCATCTCCTTCGAGCCCTCTGTTTGAAAACAAAACAAAACAAAAAACACAAAAAGAAGAAAAAAAAAAATGTAAACCGGGGCGCTCCACGGCGCACAGTCACACGGGGAAGGGTCAGTTTGTCCCGGGCCAGGGCTAGATCTGGCTCCCAGCCCCCGGCGGGAGCTGCCCCGGGCCCCGGGCTGGCCAGTGCGGCTCGGAGCGGGCGGCTGGGAGGTGGCTGGCGGCGCGGTGCGAAAGGGTTAAGCCTCCCCTCCACCGCCCTCCTCTCTCGCCAGAGAATAAGCGCTCGCACGAAGCGTTTCTGGGGAGGCAGGCTGCGAGCAGGCCTTTCGCCGCCGATCCATGGCTACCCCGCTGCCTGTCCGTGAAACGATGACCCTCCCCCGGTGCCCCGAGCGGCCGGTCGGCCAGGGATGGTAACTTGCAATCAGTTTTTCCAAAGGTTAGCCAAGGTCCCCCGTTCTTGCAGCAGGGAGGCATTACGAAACTGCCTTTGTATCTGCATACACTTAAATTTAAAAAATAATAAAAAAAAAAGGGCGAAGAGGAAGAGGAGGCGATGTAGAGAGAACAGCTCTCCACCGGGGCGGTGGGCTCGGGGGTTTCCTCGGGCTCCCGTGGGGACCCCCCCACTGGCATCTCCCTCCGCGGATGCACCTCGCCGCCCGGCAGGCAGCTCGCCCGCGGAAGAGCTGGGGTGGCCCTCGCCGCCGACCCCTCAGCCCTGCCCGATGCTCACCCGGCGCTGGAAAGAGCCAGCCGGCGGCGGGGCTGTCGAGGCGAAAATGGTGTGGGAGGAGGGAAAAGTACTACCCGGAGAGCTGTTGTGACAGATGCTAAGCTTTGCCCTACGCGTGCTGGTGAGAGAAGGAGTTAAAAGCAAGCTGCTTTTTCGATCGAGCTGCTTCCCCGAGCGTCGGAAGGAGCGGCTTGCTAGAAAGCCGTCCATCAGCAACCAGTCCAACCTGCCCGTGATAATATGCGATCAACACCAAATCACCCCCGCTAGGCACGATCCATCATCGCTACGATGCAATGGGCCCTTGTATGGATGTGTCTACACGGGGGGCGGGCGGGGAGAGAAGGAGAGGGAGCGGAAAAGAGAGAGAGGGAGAGCGTGTGTGGATATGTGTGTGCGGGAGGGGTGGGGGGTGGCGGGGAGAAGCATCATCCACCGGAATGGGAATCGCCACCCTCCCCCGGCTCTCTCGGAGCTGCCCGAGCCAGCGGAGCCGAAAGTTGCTGGGCCGGGGCTGAGCGGGGAGCCTGGCACACGGCCCCGCCGCCGCCTCCCCCTGACATCAGCCTCCCCTCCCCACCACCACCCCCCCCCCCCGCTCCTCCTGGGCAAGCTTGACTGGCGTAAAATTAATAATTAATAGGGTGAAATTGATTAAAGGGCTGGGCGCGCGATGGGGGCGCTCGGAGAGCCCTTCCCCTTCCCGGCCGCTCCGCATCCGCCTCCCCGCCGGCAGCGACCCGGGAGCGGGGACTGGCCGCCGCCGCCGAGCCGGGGGAAGCTCCGGGGCAGCCCAGGCCGAGCAGGAAGGAAAAGGGCGGCGGGGACTGGGGTGGAGGAGGAGGAAGGTGGAGGAGGAGGAAGGTGGCGGCGGCGGCTGCAGCAGCAAACCCTGCTGGATGGCTGACTGTAACCGAGACCGGCCGCGCTACCGGCGGCGGCGGCGGCTGGCCCCGGGGCTGGCTCGGCTCAGCGCAGCTGTGTGTGTGCGTGTGTATGTGTGTACAAAGCCGGGTCCCGGGAGCTACCCGAGGGCGGTGCTCGGCACCACAAGGCCAGCCTCCCCCCCTCCCTCTTTCCCCCTCCCCCGTTTTTCCCCCTGCCGCGATCGTTCTTTGCCACGGAGGGAGTGGGGAACCGCAGGGGACGCGGCCGGGCCAGCGCACGCCTCAGCCTCCAGCCCCGTGGAGGTGGGAAAGGGTTAAATGTTGGAGGGGGACGTGAAAGAGGGGGCGGGGGGGGGGGACGACGGGGGGGGGGGGGGGGGGGGGACGACGACGACGGGGGATGGGGAGCGAAGGGAGGGGGGGCTGCCGAGCGCAGCGCTGAGCGCAGGGAAACCACAGCGCACCTGGGCTCGGCTCGGGAGCCGGAACGAGCCGCCGCCGCCGCCTCCTCCTCCTCCTCCTCCCTCTTTCCCTCCCTCCTCCCGCCCTTTCTCCCGCTCGGTGCCTGCCCGGCCCGTATCGCAGCTCTATCTCTGCAGCAGCGGGAGCTCAAGCTCCTCTGTTGCTATCAGCTGCTCCCTCTAACCCCAGTGACCCAGATAAGCGCGGAGGCCCCCCCCCCCCCCCCCCCCC